>JABSTQ010008499.1:0-13212 GCA_013358835.2 Ixodes persulcatus | reverse complement strand
TTAGCTATATCTGCTTCATTTATCGATCGCCGTTAAATAAAGCAAAAGAACAAGGAATGGTGCGCTTACATATTTTTAAAAACAATTATACACAAGTTGTAGCACTTGAATAGGTGCCTGCATTGCAGCACCAATAAAAAAATGAAAAGACATTAGTGGAGAATGTGTACGGGTGAAACCGCAAACAAGGACACAGGACAGTGAAGATGCACACAGACAGAGCGCTGTCTGTGTGCCGCTGTAGGCAGAGCGCTGTCTGTGTCAGACAGGCAGAGCGCTGTCTGTGTCTGTGTACCGGAACAAAGACGTATGACCCATAAGAGGCATGGAAACAGTGGCTCATCTAAAAAAAAAGTCTCTCACCACCTATTCTGCGCACGATACGCCGGAGCTGTTTTCTGCTAGCGTAAGCCCAGAGCGTGATTATCGCATGCTAAAACACTGTGCTTCCAATAATTACTCAGTCTATACTTCGTTTCACCTTATGTTGTACCGCAGCGAAGGCTAGAAGCGCGAGCTCATAGCGTTGGCAGCCGCTCTTAAGTCACGAGAGCTTGTGCCGCCGAGATGTGCCCCAAAGCAAGGAGCTCGCGCTTGTAGCCTTTCGTGAGGTACATCATAAGGTGAAACAGAGTATAGTAGCAACGTAGTGGAAGTGACTGGTCAAATTTTTGTTTAGGTAGATCTGAAGGGTTTCCGCTTGCAGACTGTGCCGAATTCGTTTGTCTACGATTTTTTGAACTCTAAGGAATGTCCTAGACCTGGGAGGGGAAGGGACGGTACCTGGGTGATTACTCAGTCAATGCATCCTCTTGGGACGGAGGTCTGCTGCATCGAAGCAAGTTCTGAGTTTATAGGGGCTTCGGGAGCGTGGAGGAGTGCTGGAGTCTGGGCGAGCGGAGAGGCCTGTTTCCAATGGCGTTGAACCTGGACCGGCTGAAGCGCCGAAAGGTGGCGGACTCGGCCGCCCCAGTGGACGAGATTGCACAAATGGGGGCGAAGTGGCCGGTCCGGAGGGAACATCTCTATGAGCGAGACGCTCGCCGGTTATCAGCCGTCGAGGTTCCCTCTGCAACAAAGGCGGCCACTGCTCTTGATTATTGTTCGTGAACCCGGTTGTGATGGACTGGTTGGGCTCTTCTGTCTGTGTGTGAACGTGACAGGTGCTGCGAGGCAGCATCAGATGCTCCAGCCATCTTGGATCAGTGTCTCCCCCGTTGTAGCACCCCATGGAGGTTTCCAGCGAGGAGAGCCACTCCAGAGAAGCTTGGGTGCCGTCCATCGGCCGCCAGGACCCGAAAGGGAGGGAGGTGGTGGAGCGCGTAGTCAATGTAAAAAAGGCCGGCAGTTCGGAGGCAGAGTTGGCGGAGCCTCCCATTGAACTGTTGGACCTCCTTGTTGAAGCGGAATACATTGTTCAAAGTACGTCCCCTCCGGCGCCGATTCAGGTACCGCGGCTGGGCCAGGTTGGCGTACACTGTCGTAATTTCCGGGCGCTCTCTCGATAGATAGGTGGTGGAGAATGTCGCGATACCTGTTGAATGCACACCCGCGTCCGGAGGTGGTCAGGTCATTGCCGTCTGCATGCGGTACAGGTGTTGTCACTGTGGGAGGCACCAAATCCAGCAGGCATCTTTCCGGTGAGGGTCGAAATGCTCGTGGGTATACTTAACCAGGGAGTCCCCCACCACAGCAGTTGCAGGCACATATTTGGGATACTTCTAGTGAATACACCTTGAAGCACGTTCGGCAGCCATTCTTTAGACGATTTACGAAAATAATGGCGTGCCATACGATATAGCTCAGAAAGGGATTGCCCTTTGTGTATTCATATGTTTATAGGATGATGTTCCGAGCGGGGTCTGCTCCTCATCGGGTCATGACAGAACGCAGATGGTCAACAAACACCACCCAACGCCTTAAAAAGAAAAAAGAAAAAAGGTAAGGCAAGGAGAAAACATAGAATGTCTAATGGTTTCCTCTGCTGGTTCTAATGGATGGGTCTCAGACCGCCGCATACGATGGGCCATCAGGGGCCACTTGCGTCTGGCCCCAACAAAAGGCAAACCCCCCCCCCCCAAAAAAAAAAAAAACAAACAAAACAGAACAAGGGAATCAAGCAGATACAAGACTGAAGCACCACGGGGTCGGTCGGTGGGGCAGGAAGACAGTACACCGAGTCGACTTGAGGCGACGCTGTTAAACATTCAAGTTACACCATGACACCCCCCCCCTCTCCCCCTCCTTCCCTCTCTCGGGTACGCTGGTAACCAGAAGCATTGCCCAACCCTTGCGCCAGGACAGGACATTCCTCTAAATAATTGCCTCCTGGTGTTGAAGACGCTTCTCGAAGAGAGTTTGTTCTGCCTGTTCAATGGTTCCCCTGTCATTACGGGGGGTCACGGACACATAACAATTACGGCTGTAAGCAGCTCAGTTTTCCGGCGTTCTCGTTTATGCCGGCGCGCAAGGTGTTGAATTTTCTAATTAGAAATGATTATTTCTGTTGTCTTTCGTGTGCTGTACGGAGCCCTGATTGCAGCAATGTAGCAGATATCTTGCTGAAGTTGTGTTCAGGCAGACATAAATGTTTGGAAAGCGGGAGACTGGGATCTGATGTGGCTTGGGCCTTGTGGTTGTTAAATATGAATCTAAAAAGGCAGATTCGTTTGACCAACGTATTGCATGTTGCCGATTTCATTTTTTTAGAGGATGCTTTTGACAGGCGAAAGAGGTGGGAGACGTCTGTGTAGCAATGCGTGGGCCCAGAGCACAGGGGTTTATTGTCGTAAGGCTTGAATGCAAAGTCGTCTCGGGCAGTGTGGGTTCATTTGATGTTCCAAATGGGATGCGACGTCTGTCACATCGGTGAGTCTTGCTTAAAAATGGTGTCACGCTGTTAATGCCGAGAGAATGTTGCCATGGACATATTTTTTCTCCTTAAGAGCCCGATGTTCGTGGAACTGTTTTTTCTCATCCCGTTCGAGTTCATCTTTCTCTGATGTGGCAACTAAGCCATCCACTCTCCTTCCCTTGTACTCCAGTTCCTTCTTTAATGTCATCCTGGTGTGGTGTTCAGTTGTAACCTCCATGAGTAATCTCCATGAGAGTTTTAGCGAACTCTCGGAGAGGGTGTCGTCCCATCTCTGCAGCTCATTTTCGTTGAAGGTGTTCAGAGACGGCAGGATTGAGCATTGAAAGCCCTTCAGGATGTTTTTTTTTCCAAGTAAATTTGAAGTGTGCCCGCGTGCATTGCGTGCTGAATCTGTTTATCTATGATTTTGCAAATCTCGAAGAATGTTTCATATCTAGGATGAACGGGAGAGATGGTATTTTTCTTTCTGCCTAGTCATTCCCCCCCCTGGGAAGTGTGACGGCTGCACTGGCAAGAGTTCTTCTGAGGTAGTTGGGGCTCCGTGCACGTGGGGCACTGGAACTCGGAGAGGCGGTGGTCGTCGCGGGCGAACTGCTTGCCACCGAAGGCGTGTCACCGAAGGTGATGTGCTCTATGCACATGGAGGAGCGCTGGAACTTAGGAAAGCTGCGAATGCTAGTGGTGGACCCACCTAACGGAACACTTCAGAGGAGACAGAGGGAGTGGAACTCCGCTTGCCAGGTGGACAAGACCGTGCCATAGAAGGCGAAGCGTCCGGTCTGGTATGGTGACCCCCCTTAAGGAAAACGCACTCCTGCTGTGGCCCGTATGTTCCCCCTCCGTCCACTCCGCAGAAACTTGGGTGCCATCTGTCAGCTGCCAGGACCCAGATGAGCGGAAGGTGGTAAAATGCATGATCGATGTAGAACACACTCGCAATATGACGGCAGTGCTCACGGAGACGCTCGTTGAACTGCCAGGTTTCCTGGTTGACGCGGCGGATGGCGTCCATGCTGCGCTCACCATGGCAGCGATTCAGAAATCGCGGTAGGACAAGGGTGGTGACTACCGATGCAGTCTCAGGGTGCTCCCTAGAGATGTTGTGGAGCAGATCTCGGTACTTGTTAAATGCTGCCGTTGCTCCGATGTTAGTGAGGTCATTGCCACCCATGTGCAGCACGAGTGTTGTCACAGTTCAAGGCACAAGGTTCATAAGGCGGCCGACGCCCGATATTCGATCCCCAGTCTGAGATGGAACGCTGGGGCGTCCTTCCAACGTGGGTCAAAGTGCTGGTGCCTATTATTAATCTGAGAGTCGCCAAGCACAGGCGTTGTGGCAATAAAATTCAAATACTTCCACTGCATACGCTTTAAAGCATGATCGGCAGCCATTACGTTGGCCATAGGCATGCCGTTACACATATCGTAGATACTGAGAGTTGTCCATGTCATAGTTCGCTGTGTGCCATTGTTGAAAAAAACTGTGACAGCGTAATTGTATGCAAACCAGTTTTAAACTACGCAGGTTGCAGGACAGGATTTTTTTGCCCAATGTCACTGAACAGGTTCTCAAGTGCATGTTGAGAGAGCCGACTAAGGTACATACCTGAAACCATTCTCTTTTAAGTACAGGTCTTGGATGGGGAGAGCCACAGTTGTTGTGATGTGGGCACACGCTTGTACGGGTTTGTACGCTGGCTTCTTGCCTGATCCTTGGATTGTGAGTCGTTTGAAGAGGTCCAGCACTTCATGCCAAGAATTCCATGGCGTCGTCATGTTTCCCAGCGTCAATCTCACTCATCACCAGGCTCATCTTGCACGACGATAGCAGGCGGAACCACTTAAAAACGGTTTCCAGTAACCACGCTGTCGTTATGGCTGCAGAAGACATCTGGCCCCCCTTCTCGAGCGTCCGTATCGCCAAACCTGTGCTGTGGTTTATCACAGCCAGGGCCAAGGCAACGGTCATCTTCTCATAATGGCTGGGGTCAAGGTGCCTGTCCTTTAGGTGGGGTGCCAGCTTCCACTCGCTTGTTCCATCTCCTTGGGCCACCTCTCGGACATAGTTGATCGACACCGGCATAGCAAAATATTCAAATAAGCAAGGGAAGAGCACGAGTGATATTTACCTACACTTATACTGTCAGATGAATTTTTGAGCACAAGTGGTGACTGATGATGATTGACAAGATTGCAAATTTACCTCGTTTGATCGAAGGTTGTGCTTCTGTACAATCTCGTCCGGATTGACGACATGCTGTCCACGCACAAGATGACCTCGGAGGTTTTTTGAGGATGTGCGGTGCATCTGCTAGGAAGTACAACTGTCGGTCACCAAGTTGTCGACCGTTATGTCTTGGGTACGCAAGTAGTTGAGGCATCGCTTCATCCCTTCTGTCTCCATTCCCTCTGTCTCCATTGAAAAAACCTCGGTGGTCTAGAAGACATTACCAATATGTCAAGGATCAAGTCTGAGCGTACAAACTCCTTGACCCAAAGAAAGCAGGCAAGTGTATTGGTTGCCAAAGTACAAATGACTGGTTTTGACAGAGGTAGTTGTTGGCCTGTTTGTGCAGGCATATTATTGTGCTGAGGATCTTTCAAGTTTGCCAAGTTAATATTTAGTCCTTTGCAGGGACATTTAATACCCTTAGCTTAGCTGCTCTGTGACTACAGGACTAAAGTCTTCAATGAGTTCGGCAAGTGGGAGGAAGAGTGCCAAGTTTAGAAAAAATGCTACAGAACTCAGGCTGTGATGCCCAACCTTTACAAGCTTGGTGTGTATAACCTGCCCTGTAGTGGTCTCGAGCAGCGTATATGTTCCAAAGTCCGCACAGTGGTTTGGCGTGTTGGCTCTGCCGTCACCAGTGATTCAGAGTTGCATGCCCCAAAACTGATCGAGTAGTTCTGCCTGCTCAAAGAGCCAGACCCAGGAAAACAAAAATTTGCAGGGCAAGCTCTAATAACTCGCAGAAAAAACTCGAAATTCCACAAATCTCAGTGGCAGCAGGTAGCAGCTCTGAAACTTGAAGTACTGGGACTTCTGGACACATTGCATTCCCATAAGAGAGAAGAGTCTTAACACCTTTGTGGGACTACCTTCGTTAGTGATAGAAAAATTGAATCTTTTGTGCAGCGCCCCCTAGGAAACGCAGGGGGCCCTTTGAGCCCCCTGCGTTAGCCCCTTGAGGTTTACACAAATGGGGGTTCTACTAGCAAAGCTAACATTGTATTTATAATCATATCTTGGGTATGCAGTACTAAATACTAAGCCCAATGAAGGAAACATTCCGGCATGTTCCATCCAGAGCAAGAAGAATCCATGTACATCCAAGAACACTGAAACATAGAGGCAGTGTTACTCGAGTTAAAATTCAAGGGCGGCATTCCAGTGAAAGGCCACTGCACTTATGGATAGCAGACTTTGTCTGGTACACTGCTGAAACGCTAGAAGGTACATTTTCCAAAGGAGTTATGCAATGCTAACGATACAAAGGTGATTGTGTTTCCACTACACCATCATTACAAAATACACAGGCTAGAAGTTTTGTGAAGTAAAGCCGCAACATGACAAGCAGCAACACAAATTTGTTTTGTATCGAAAACTACATCTTGGTAGATACGAAGGTCACAAACACAACACTTGGAACTACTTTTCTTTGGGTTCATTGTATTGAGATGCCAAGTTAAACGAATGCAAAGACAAAGCTGAGAGTCTGTCACAAATATGTATAAGATTGGTCCATCTCACTCATTTAACAGTTAATGTTTACTGGTGGCCATAGCTGAGCTCGCTGCTGCTGAGCAAATGCCGACGGCAAGCTTCCACAACAATTGCAACACGCACATTCCCCACACGAAGAATGTCTTTTTTTGGTATACAATCAATGAGAAGTCGTCCTGAGCAGTAAGCTCGAATATGGTGTCCAATGAGTACTACTTATTAAGCACGAACAAGCATACACTCCCTAAGTTTGCATCATCACAAGCACATGTGATACTTAGCATGGTAGTCTTTTCACCATTGGAAAGAAACACAGGGGCAAGCAACCAGAAAATTGGGTGGCTTGCACCTGTTATGTATTGTTTTGTATGGTTCCTAACGCCATCTATGCTGTCGCAAATATTCCCAGTAAAAGGCCAGCCCTATTAGAGCTAGCCACGGCCATGCAGCAATGCCGCGCTCTTACCTTCGCAACCAACGTGTCTTTGTGACATTCCTACTAGAACAGAACATATCAGCATCAACACTGCACACTGGCTCCACTTGAAGCCAGCTGCATTCAGAACTGATAGCCACAACAGCTAATATTGGGCTTGACCTGCATACCGTATTTTGGCTCTACTCGAGCCTAGCTACTTTCACAATAGCCACAATGGCCAAGAGCTGAGGGATCGAGCTTGATCCACAAGCACACAAAAAGATTTCCTGAAACAAAAATAAATAAATAAATAAGAGTGCTTGCAAAATATGTACAGGGGTGACATGACACACATCCTTGCGGATTGTCCTCAGGGTCAGCACAGCCCCAGCCAATGTGCGGCTAGCAACTGACGAGGCTGGGCCAGAAGTTGGGCTTTCAGCCACAAGGTCGATGTGGACCCCGGGGTAAATTTCCTCGAGGTGCCAGAGTTTGAGAAAACGAGACTACCAGCCTTCGGGCTGGTTGCTGGAAGAGGATGAGACGCCCCTGGAGTCTGGTGCAGCAGCTGCTCTGCCATGCTGAGAAGGGCCTCTGCCACGCCAAGAAGGGCCTCTGCCACGCCGGGAAGGGCCTCTGCCAGTGGCGGAGGGACCGCCTGAGCCTGAGGCTGCAGCAGCTGCTGCTGAAGGCAATGGCGGAGGGACCGCCTGAGCCTGAGGCAGCAGCTGCTGCTGCTAAAAGGCTGACCAGTGCCATCGGGCCGACGACAGTTGCTCTTGCGCCATTAAACCCCAACCATCATCATCACCGGGCCGACGACGACCGGGACCCCCTCGTCGACGACCAGTCTGAAGCCCCAGCACACCGCCCGCAGGTTCGGCAGCCGGCACACGGGCTGCAGACAGGCAGTATTATAAAGACCTGCTCGCGCAAGTCAGAAAACGTGCAACTCAAGCAGCAATGCGTCCTTGCTTGCCTAAATACAGCCCTTGAGGAGCTCAGAACGGCACAGGCAGTGCGCAAAGCAACAAAAGAGACGCAGAATACGACCCTATTTGTTTAGAGAACGGTGCAAAACTGTTTTTGCCCTGCTTGGACTGGCTGCTCAAGAAGGCCCTTAAAGGGGGAGGGGGGGAGGATTATAGATATAATAAGCATATGTTTTCTGGTTAGTGCTCGTCAATGTCTTCACCTTTAGTATCTAGCATGCACAAATCTTCCACTGCGTTATCTCGTTTGGCAGCATGCAGAACTAAAGAAATAATGGCTTCATAAAAAGTATGCCGCAACTTTTACACACTCAGACAAGTAAAAGCTGAACGTCATTACCGTATAAACACGTGTAAGGGTCCCACTTCAAGAAAAATGTTTGCCTTCCGCACCACCGCATTTGTACAGGCTTGTGCAATGTCACCGCCGGTGTGCCATGCAATCAGCGTCAATGCCTTTCTTCTCTTTGGACTCCGTGCAATCCTTTCTCTTGCTGCCTTTTGTCAAAGTTCCTTGAGGCACTTTGAGCCAAAATCCTTGCACATTTGTCTTCTTTTTGCATTTGAAAAAGAAGACAAATGCATCCACCATTTGCTGATGTCAAAGCTGAGTGGGAGTGAGAATGAAAGAAAGTACAAAATGCAGCTGCAAAATGGCAGTGCAACATCGTAAACGCTCATACACGCAGTTGCGTTTCAGTGTGTTTGACTTAGAAAAGTAGCCACGAGCCGGCGGGTTGTCCGTAGTTCATATAAAACGAAGCACCTCATTTGCTTATCACGCAACATACAAAGTATATATTTCCTTGTTACCTGCAGTCGCAACGCAGTCTAATGCAACAGACTGATCTGACTGAGAATTCGGCGTATGCGTGGCGCCACCATAACTTTAGTTCAGAGGAGGCAGACGGGGGTGCCAGGACAGTGCACGAGAGGCCTCGTGCCGTCTCGTGCTTACACGCGCAGAGCTTCAGCGAGGTTGTCGCACGGGCAGAAAGACTCAAGTTCTCTCGATGCATTGTGGCAGTGAAACTGGCTGGTGAGATCGGTCTATTGTCTGTATGGGCCTTTATGCAAGACTGCCACTCAGGCATGTGCTTCCACAGAACAAGCGATACTGCAAGAAAGGCACGTTTCAAAACCAAGATTGCGATTCAGGTAACGAATCCCTTAGATTCTTTTTTTGTTTTGTTTTGTCATTGCTACATTTCTTCTGTGGGAGTGGTCTGTCAAGGCAGGCCGTGTATCCCAAAAAGAAGCGACCGGTGACCGCCTTGTGTACTGTGTACAGTACGCATCCCACCGAGAACCGATTGCTTTTTGTATGTGTGTTCTGTTGTGCCTCGCCGAATGTATCCAAGAGAAACTTCCTGCGGTCTGGTTTGTTTATGTTAAGGCCGCCTTGTGTATGTGTACCACCAGAATCAAAGGTTTGTTTGGTTTGTATTTGACTTGTGTTCGGTTCATCCATGTGGGGAAGCCGAAGGGAAATGGTCGGGGCACAGCTCGTTAGCGGAAAGGCAACTTTTTGTACACGCTGAACCGAGAATGTCGGCTGACCGCGTACCCCACCGCCCAGTGACGCTGTTCCAGCTGGATGAAGTGTGAAAGTAGCATTGTGTTTGTTGTTTTTCTGAAAATCACAAAATTGAGTTTTGATTGGAGTGAAGAAGCTTGTTTCTGATTCGTCAAAGCAAGTCTCCAGAATGCTGCTAGTTCTTGTATATAGAAGTGGACTGGCAGGAAAAAAAGTCCGGAATTCAGAGAGCAGTCGGAGACTCTGCTCTCCCGTCCTGCGGGTCGTGAAGACGGCAATGAGTTGAGCCTGCCGTTGGAACGTCATTGTTCCCCATCGAGTTCTGTTGGTTCCTTCCTGTGTTGCGGTGTAAGTGGGTGAGGAAATGCACCAGATGAAATCGTCCGACGGACTGGACCAAGACCACGGATAAGGCATTCATGCCCCCCTAGATCAGCATCGACGGCAGATAAGACTAATTTTCTCTTGTACTGCGCCCGTTCGCTTTGAGGCTGTGGCTATGTATTGAGCTACTGTTGGGTTTTCTGTTTGTCTGCTCGCAACCGTGTGGTGCGTGTCGCCTAGTTTTTCTGTGTGAGCTGTTTTTGTCATCTTGTGAAGGCAGTAAATATCTTTTGATTTTCACCCTCTACCCTGTCGTCGCTTTCCTGCTCACGTTTACACCATGAGTGGCCCCTTTTGCATGTCGACCAGTTGAATCATCTTTTTTTTTTTTTTTTTTCTATATGAGCTGTGGACTTTGTCTTTTTTACGTTATTTTTATTAATCGACAAAGGGGCCCACAGACATTGTGACAAGCTTGCACATGTATGGCTGTCCAGGTCTGGGCTGTCCAGGTCTGTTAAAATGCTTCTGTTCTTTCCCGGTTCGAAATGGAGGTGTATTAGACCAATAATTTTGATTGCAAGTACATTAAGTGTTAGATGCACAAATATATATTTTTTTAAAATCCCATATGGCCAATACCTTGAAACGCTATCTTGTAACAAAAAAGTGCTGCTCTTACACGAGTTTATAAGGGATAAACTTGTGTTTGTAGGCTTAAACCTCACCACGAAAGTGTTGGTGTACAATTGCATGTTGGCGCGCAACCCCATCGTCTGCTTCGGGTGGCGATGGAGGCACGGGCACCTCTGGTGGAAGGATACAGTCACCTTCCCTGCATGCATAGTGCTGTGCAATGTTATGCATCACACAGCACGCCACAGCGATGGTGCAGCAGCGCTCCGGCAGCATCCTCAGCTCGGCGTGCAGGCAGTGGCAGTGGCGCTTAAACTGCCCGATCGTCCTGCGATTGAAAAATTTCATTAGGCCCTTGGCACATTTTATACAACCTAAGGCAGGCTCAACTGCCACCTTTCTCCTGTACCACAACGCAAGAAACGGTTAAATGATGCCACTCGTTCTTGCCAGGGAAGGGGGAGGCAGGGAGAGATTGTGTTCTGAACTAGCCTTGAAAAAGAACTCCATCCAAGAGGACTACAGTTAAATAGACAAAGAGGGAGGAGAGGCTCATGTTCGCGAATGGTGCGGTGATGCCGCGAAGGTGAACAGACCTCTCAAGAAACTCTTTAGGCTGATTTAATGGAGAAGAAGCGGATAGATGGACCCCTTGATTCGGGCACCAGCTATCCGCATTTATAAAACTGCCAGGCACACCGAACATAATCTGGACGCTCCATCAAATCGAGTTGCATCACCTGAATGCGTTCGTTGCATCGTGTTTTATATGCAGACAGTGGAAAGAGGGTGCCACATAAATAAAAAATCAGGTTAGGCTTGCAACATGTACAGCAACTCACGTCTTCTAACAAGACGTGCATCCCTCGTGGCATCAAGCATGCATTATAGGCTGTGGGTAAAAAGAATGTTATCCACAAACAAGCACTGGGGCTGGGCTGTCATCAGTGTTTGTATCAGGTGCCGCGCTCATTTTGCATCTCTTTATTGACAAGACTTCCTATACTTGGGATAAACTTTCTGTGCAATGAAGAGAAATCTAAAGGGGCGAAGCTAACGGCTCTGTGTTATTACACCAAGCAGTTCTGTTAGGTTTTGGATTAACAGACATGCACTTGCTGCAGTTCACTCCTTCGTATGAGAATTGCGGTTGGGGGCACCGAACTGCAATAGCCGAGCCTGTAGGTATACCTGCATATATTTTCCTATATTTCACCCGTTTCTAAACACAAGCCAACGCTTTGACTGAAGCACCCGGACCGACTTGCAAGGTACATTCCATAGGTTTCAATCTCATAGAATTATATCCGTCTTGCGACCGACATGAATATGGGGCGTCAATTCAAGAAATGCCGTGAAGTTCATCCGTGCTGCAGTTGGTTATCGATACGTTAACTCTTCTGGTGCTGAAAAATCATAGCGCGCTTATGCAATATACCGAAATAGGAACATGCCCAAGCTAAGGCGCAAAGTCAAATCCCATTTGGTTCGCATTCAATTAGTGCTGGCCCTAGGGGGATTTGGTGGTGCACCACAGCTCGGAAAATATATAGCGAAAGCGCATGCTGCAGAACCCAGAGATTTTGGGCTCAAAAGTCGTGGCCCAATCCCCACCCCTGCCCAATGCACGTGAGAAAGACGCCATGTTTGTTCTGCAGGGAACTAGTAAACCTGCGGCAAATTCAAAACAAGAAACCCCAAAGAAGCTAAAAAGAAATGCTACAAGTCTGGCCCACCCTGACTAATATTATAGTAACATTGTGGAATGAAAGCTAAAACGAACAATTTTAACTTTGTGGTGAAAGTATACCCAGCAAATTATTTTAGTTAAACTATATTTAGCTGTGCAGTGAAACGGCGTGCTTTGGCTCTGTAGCCCTTATCTGCAATGCCACGATCAACACCTTGAAAATCTCGTTGTGACAGTTGTGTTTTTATACGAGAACCAAAACGTTTCACGTCGTGCGTTTACCCTTCTCTGGTCGAATTGCACGACGTCGTGCGTATAGCCTTAAGTCTTCTCTTAGAGCAGCTAGCTCTAAGGCTTACCTTTCGAGCACTGACCGAGTCGTTGCGTGCATCTGGTTGTACGCACACTCGGCCGGCGTGGTTGGCGATCAGATAGGCGCCATCAACCAAGGCCTGCACGGGTAGCCGCTGTCGCCGATGAGGAGGCCGCCGTACGCGCCCGTTGCGAAGTTCTCCCCGACACTGCTGTGCGACAGCACGTACGAGTCGTGGACGCTTCCAGGCCACTTGGCAACCACGTTGAGGATCCTTGAGTGCGCGTCGACCACCAGCTGCACGTTGATGGAATGGTAGAAGTGTCGGTTCACGAACACTTCCTCGTGCAGCGGTGGCCCTTGGATCCGAACGTGGGTGCCGTCGATAGCTTCTACGACGCCTGGAAAGCCGTCCACGGCGTAGAACTGCCGCTGCAGTTCGGGGACTTCCGCTGCTGTTGGCCACCTGAAGTAAAAAATGTGGTTTACACTGTCAGTTGAAACCAAATAAATTATAACGTTGGTTGAATCTAGCACATGTTCGATTATGGCGTAGTCGGACCGTTCACATGAAGCTTGTCACGATCGAGTGTGAATCAGTACGTATTATTCGCTACTGTTTTGAAACGCCCCCTCCTTTCCAAAACGTTCTTCAGTATCTGCCAGCTACTCCCGCTAACATGTTGTGAAACACATTGTTTTT
>JABSTQ010008498.1:0-41119 GCA_013358835.2 Ixodes persulcatus | reverse complement strand
TCTACCTTCATATGTATCAAGTCTCTACCTGGCCGAAGTAGTCAGTGTGTGTGCAGCACAAACGGCTGTATTGAAATCTCAAGAGGATAAAAGTTCAGAACAGGCTTGGTAAGGTTTCACATTGCAAGTATGCCCATGCAAATTTCACTTTCTAAAACATAAAAATGCATTTTAAATTGTCACCCAGGACAAGCTGCTCCTACACAGCTGTATATATAAGGCAGCTTACCATCAACAACCTTTGCAGACTGCCATGGACTGGAACCTTGGCCTAGTCGATGCTAACTTCTGTTCGGCGAGGGCTGCACTCAGTAGAAAGGTGAAAAATGTGCTGTAGATCATGTGAAACAACCAAACAAAAGCAATCCCAGCATGCACAATTCGCTGAGGCAATGACAAATAAAAATCAAAGGTTGGGTCGATTATGTTAACGCAATATACTTCAAACACGTACCATGAGTGCTGGCAAGATATTTGCTGCCTTCAATCTAGATAAGCTTGTAAATTTACATGCTAAATAACAAGTAACTTAAAAGCTGAAATATATTTCGATGGAACTACAAAAACCGAAGACTAGCTCTGCAAATATAGTGCTATCTAGTACACCATAATTGAGTAGAATCGGATTACAGCGTCCCCCTTACAAAGACTGGAGCAAAACAAGTATAGACTCTGCCGTGCCACTACAACATAAACAATGGTATTGTGATCTCGTGGAGATCAGAGTTCGGAACAAGTGTGACAGGCTTTGGCACGACAAATATGCCAATGTCATTATTCATTTTTGCATAATCTACGAAGACAGTGCAGGGAAACAATCACACACCAGATACTCAAAAAGACAAGCACACGCGCTGAACTTATAACACTTGTTTATTCAACTACTTCATTCTTCTCTTCAACGTCTAGGTTGACATTCCAGATCGTGATAAGCAGAAGAAATAGCACGAAATACAAGAACAAAAACGAAAGACAAGAGAAGAGAAAAGGAAAAGACAAAAGAAAAAAGTAAAAAACGAAAAAGAAAACCCTTACAATTCATCCCTCTCCCTCACCGCGATCGTTTAGATAGAAATTGGAGCTCTTTGGTCGACAGCGCTATAGAAGGACTACTTGCACACTTGTCCTTCAGATGCTCTATTCTTTGCGCTTTCATTATTTCTCTTGTCAGTGTGTCTCAAACCCTATCTATTACGGAACAAGTTTCAAAATGTGCTACACAACCACAATCCGGATAGTAGATTCCCAAATGTCCAGCGATAACTCGATGGGTATTATAAAAATGCTCCCTTAAACAATCATTCAAACACCCGCCAGTCTGGCCTACATGCTCCTTACCACACCACTTATGTAGACCAGACTGACAGGTGTTTAAATCATTGATTAAAGGAGCATTTTTATAACACCCACTGAGTCGCCGCTGGACATTTGGGAACCCACTGCCTGGACTGTGGTTGTGTAGCACATTTTGAAACTTGTTCCGTAATAGGTAAGAGTCGAGACACATTGACAAGAGAAATAATGAAAGCGCAAAGAATAGAGCATCTGAAGAACAAGTGTGTATGTAGTCCTTCTATAGTGCTGTCGACCAAAAAGCACCAATTTCTATCTTAAGGATAGCAGTGAGGGAGAGGGATGACTTGTAAAGGCTTCCTATTTTAGTTTTTTTTTTTGTTTTCGTTTCTTTTTTTTTTGTGCTGTTCTTCGCTTTTTTCTTGTATTTTGTGCTATTTCTTCTCCTTATCACGTTCTGAAAAGTCAATCCAGACGTTGAAGAGAAGAACAAAGTAGTCGAATACACGAAAGTTTTAAGTTCAGCACGTGTGCTTGTCTTCCCGAGTATCTGGAGTGCGATTGTTTCTCTGCGCTGTCACCGTAGAATACGGTTCACCAACTCGCCCAAGCATCCATTCTATCATTTCTGCAACATTAAAATGACTCTGAAAGTGCAAGCACCTACAGGGTGTATTCACGCAAGTCTTGCAAGTGTTGAATTGTAGGTACAGCGCCCTGGTTGTGTCCATGTGCGATATATGACCAAATGCCACAGAGACCAATACTGCAAAGTTCTCCGAAAACCAGTCAACGCGGTGGCGAGCGGCAAGAGTGGAACTGTTCACCACTCTCGCCGTTCGTTCGTGTTGGTGTGTTGCTACTAACAAGCGCACCAATGGGAAGGCTTCAGCCATTATTGGGAACACTAAATAAACAAATACAAAATACAAATACAACACACACAGCAATACTGGATGCTAGTAGTGACGCACTTCTGTTGGGGTTCTGTGGATATTTATACAGCGTGTAGTTGGTCAGCCATTTCAAAGTTGCGATGAGTTGCTCGCTGTAGATGAGCAATTTAGCCAGTGCAGTATGACTGCTAGCCTGGGGTCTTCAACCTGCACCACGCAGTAGTGATACATGATCGCACGCCGGTACGATGCTCATCCAGATCAAAATGGGCAGGGGTGGAGATTGAACCCAGGATCCTTGCGTTCTGCAGCGCAAGCTTTCGCTCCACATGCTCCGAGTTGGTGTGCGCTAGCCCAGTCGGCCACCGATCCCCCAACGCAAGGCAACGCAACGCACTACTGTTGTAAACTCATAATTCCGCTTACGAATGAAATGCGCAATTCCCTTACAGGCTTTCATTCCACGTGAGTGGCATCAGAACTGCTAAAGGCCAGCCCATAAATACTGTCTGTGTTAAAAACAATCCTAGCAGCAATAAGTTGCTATTATATTGCTCAATATATAGAGCACCTTACCATGAACAGTCTTGGCAGTCTTCCATGAAGCCAGGACTTCAGCAGAGAAGACTGACATTCTGTGTCGTCTCAGGTCACTCACATCAGGATGGCGAAAGTGAATGCCAACGTCAAATTGGGAAAAGCTGCAGTAAGTATAAAGACGAAAACACAGATTAGAATATATGATAAAAAATATCATGGACCAACTTGAAAAAAAGTGCACAAAAAGACAAGGACAAAAGGACAGGAACACGTAGGACGCAGACTGGTGCACAATGGCAACTCGATCTATTGAACACAAAAGAAAATAAATAAGAGGATGAGAGAAATCAGAAAGGCTGTGCTCGGAGAATGTGAGCTTCAGTAACTGGGGCGTGAGGCAAAGATGTCAGGTAGATTGTTTTACAGACACTCTAGAATTAACAACAGCCTTCCCATGCAGTAAGGTGGTGAGTTCATTCTGATTGAACATCTTGAAATATAGCGCGCAAAAAACAAGGAATAAAGGAGATGAATACATACACTACATACCAGTGCAAACTCCCAACACAAATAAATTGGAAAAGAAAAAAATAAAGAATGCGGAAGGAGCTTTCGCAAAATTTCGAACAGGTCCAAGTGGAATGTGCTAATTCACCCATAGGCATAAGACTGTAAAAACAATTTCCTCGGCAGCTCAGGTAACAGACGGATGTGCAGACACATTGTTCGCCCATACTAAGAATAATAAAGGCCTAAAATAATTCTCTTGTATGCTTTTTTATAGTATCTGCTAATTATTCACGTGTTTCCTCATACACGAGCAGTGTAAACAGTGCATAGGTAGGTGACAATCCATCATAGATTTTAGAGAGAGATTGAGCTGTTTTTATGTATTAGCCATCCATCTGTTACCTTAACTGACATAAAAATTATGTTTTTTAAATCTGCTCTTGCTAACAGGTAAATCAGCGCGTTCCACTTGGGCCTGTGCTCGAGCTCCTTCCGCATACATTATTTCTCCCTTCTCTGATTTATGCGAGTTCAGTCTGCGCTCGCATGAGGTCTACGTGTTACTCTCCCTGTCTCCTTGGCTTTTTGCAAACTATTTTTCAAGGTGTCCAATTAGTACCAGCTCACCACCTTACTACAATCATGCAACAACTAAAAACAATTACAACTTACACCATTCGCTGAAGGGAGTACCACAGGAAAAACAGGGATGGGGTGAGGTATGTCTAACACTATATACTTACACTGAACAAAATATAGATAACAAAAACTGGCGAGACACTACCTTAATTGAGGACATGCTTGTACATTTCCCTAGAAGCTTGTAATTAATACTTGATAGCCTCTAAAAAAAAACACCAGTAAGAAGAGAATAAATGCTTTACCATTTGAAGCAGCCTGAGTGTTTCTGGAGGTGTGAAATTCGTTACACGTGCGTTGGATCATACGAAACACGTGTACAGCGAATGATCTTTAGAGCTCGACATTTCGCGAGGAATAAGTGCCGGCGTCAAAAATTATTTCGCGGGCACAAATTCTTGCGATCGGCAGTGGTATGCTATTTTTGGCAATTCTTTTCTGAGTACGAATTGCGAAAATGAAGGCGTCTGCAGACGACTGGGGCGGCGAAAGCTACGGACTTGCGCGATCAATCAATCGCTGCTTTTTGTCGGGTCCAGCTCTCAGCACGCAAGTACGGAGAGTGGCGTCGGCGATGGAGGGGCACCGCATCTTCCAGACATTTTAGCTTACCAGTAAACAATACGGCGGAGGGAGGAAATCAACCCCCCCCCCCCCTCCTCTTCCGCCTTTGGCCCCCCAGACCCCCACCCCGTCTCCCAAAGAGTTCCGCCACTACTGATCGAACTTAAACGAGTAGACAGCCTCTGCATCGGGGAAAAAAGAAAAACAGCCTCGCATAACACCATTCGCGCACAATTAGTAATACTGGTAAAAGCAAGCGATCTACAGACAATAACAAGTCTTTTGAACGCAGGAAATATTCTAGCCCTAACAAACAAAAAACGAACTTACTTCGATCCCGTGCCATGATCTTGGCTGTTGAGCAGATTTGACGTAGTTCCACGTCCCACATTCGCTTCCGTCTTTGTCGGACACATTTGAAACTAAAGCAAACTCCACGCATCACCACTAATCGGGTAATTGGACCGTTAGCCGGTCGTGAACACAGGCATTCAAACGCACACGGCCGGCAAAACGTGCGAAACATAGGCCGTTGATTCGATGAGATAGTATTTGTATCTTCAACACGTTTGAAATAAAACGATCAGCAAACCGCATTATAAAACTCATAAAAGACACAACAATAATAAATTATTGCGCACGTCAATATCGCCACAATATTATGAAAAAACTCTGAACATGTTGCAAAATAATAAATACGAAACTAAGCCTGTAATGGTTCAAAACGAATTCAGCAGACATGCAACCTTCTAGAAAAAGAGCCGAAGTCAGCCGGGCGGCGGTAGCCTAGTGGGTTGACGCTCTGGTTTGCTGAGCATGTGGTCGTTGGTTCGAATCGCGGTAAACGCTTTTTGTTTTCCTACGTTTGTATTTTTTTATTTTAAATATTTTTCCTCACCTTTTTGCATTGGTTTTTATTATTTTAAATATTTTTTTCTCATCTTTTTGTATTACTTTTTATAATTTTAAATATTTTTTTTCTCACCTTTTTGTATTCGTTTTTATTTTTAAATCTTTTCTCACCTTTTTGTATTATTTTTATTATTTTAAATATTTTTTCTCACCTCTTTGTATTAGGTTTTATTTTAAATACTTTTTCTCATCTTTTTGTATTACTTTTTATTATTTTAAATATTTTTGTCTCAGCCTTTTCGAATTCGTTTTTATTATTTTAAAATTTTTCACACCTTTTTGTATTAGTTTTTATTATTTTAAATATTTTCTATGTTTATGCTGTCGTCGGCACCGTTCTTCAGGGTAACAATCACGCAGAAGGTGAAAATAAAAAGTGCGAGCCCACATTTGAATTGATGCAATTCAGAAACCCTGGCCCTCTTGTTTTGCCGGGATGATTCGCTTCCTCCGTGCTAATAGGTGGGTCAGTGTAGTAGGCAAACAGCGCAAGTCCTTTCAACGAAGAAATAAAAATAATAATAACGGGCATATTGAGAGCAAAATGGGAAAATGCGTAAGTGGTAAAACTGCCACAGTGATGAAGCCAAAGTTTGTCATGAAAACGGTCATCTTCACCCAATATTGAAACAAAAATACCGCCATTTTAAGGCAGTAATTTAGTTGAGCTCATAGCGCGCTACATACTAAGCACATCTCTTAATTTTCTGACTTCCGGAAAGTAGTATTTAATTTTGTTCTGGTAGATCAGCGCTATCCCCCGCGTGCCGCGTGCCGCGCGGTACACAACCTATACAGGTTGTGTACCGCAGTTTTACTTATTATTAGGCCTAAACACTTTTTTATTCCTGAGATTCAAGTACAGCGCGGATAATTAAACTAGATTTCAGAAATGGTATCGTTCGGCATTGTAACATTTATTTTTCGTAGCGTCAAGGGTCACATTCACAAACCCAGCAGTGTGAACATCCACAACGCATTGGTGTTTCTCGCTTTTTTGAGTAAAGAAAAAAACGTTTTTATATTCGCGTTCCTCTGGTACGGTATGTCGTATAACATAAGCTATAGATATCGTTTGGCTATGTGAACATTTAAAATATTTCTCTTAGATGATCGTAACTACCACATAAAACCGTCGATTCCTGCCTGAAATAGCATATTTTCACACTAGACTAAAATGACCAATAAAATGATCTCTCAGGAGAGTTATGTACCTCTCGTGGCGTCATAAGCAATAAACACATCTCTTACTTTTCTAGTTTCTGGAAAGTAATGTTTATTATTGTTTTTGCAACTCAAAGCGCGTGCTCAATCATGCCAGGTCTTTTTTCTTTCTTTTTTTCATTCGAGGCTCCGCTATACCGTTTTTATTTTTTTATCAGAGCCAAACACGTGCGTATAACGCCGGACCTTAAGTATAGTACATCAAAATAAACTAACTTCCTGAAAAAAGTATCGTTCGGCGTTGTAAAACTTACTTTTCGTGGCGTAGGGGGTCAGATTCTCAAATCCTGGACTGCAAATTTTCCTCACTGCATTGTTTTTTCTCGCGTTTTCGCGATAAAACACGTCAGCCTTGCAGTCATTTACGAAGGATTGATCAACGCAAACATTTCCACTCGCTATTCATGAATTGCCGCAGTTCGTCGGAATCTCAATGAATTGACTGCATAGTGAAAAAGGCAAAAAAATAAAACGATGCCGGTCAGTAAACGGAAGTTCCCGGGGCTCGCCAGCCTGCGAACAGCAAAGCGACGATGCCGGCCAGTCACTGAACTTCCATGTAATACTGGCCATCAAAGACAGCAAAATACCGATGCCGGCCAGTTACTGAACTTCCATGTTAATACTGGCCATAAAAGACAGCAAAATACCGATGCCGGCCAGTTACTGAACTTCCATGTAAATACAGGCCATCAAAGACAGCAAAATACCGATGCCGGGCAGTTACTGAACTTCCATGTAAATACTGGCCATCAAAGACAGCAAAATACCGATGCCGGCTAGTTACTCAACTTCCGTAAATACTGGCCATCAAAGACAGCAAAATACCGATGCCGGCCAGTTACTGGAACCTCCATGGAAAGACTAGCCAGCAAAGACAGCAAAAACCCGATGCCGGCCAGTCACTGTAACTTCTACGGCTGGACTGGCCAGTGAGCAAGACGAAACCCCGACGCCGGCCGGGGCCGGTAGCTTCCCGGCGCCCATGGCCAGGCGCTGCCATCCTGTTGCCATGGGCGGGCCGGCGTAGTCCCGATACCGGCCGACGCGGAGTGCTACCTGCATCTACATGTTGACTGGCACCATATAGTGCCATATACAGGAGTATCAGGCATCCTATACAGTTATATATGACAGCCACTGGCACCATATATGACTTTATCTGGCAATATATTGCGTCATATATGGTGTCACCTTACCATATCTGCCCTGATTTCAGCCCTTGTATGGCAATATATGACTTTATATGTCTACTTATATGCCCATATACGGCCCTATATCAAATATATCTGGGTCATATATGACATTTCTGTAAGGGGAGGCTTCCCACACGGGCTCTTCCCGCTGTGGCATTTGGAACGAAAGCTTTAGCAAGAAAATGAAAACTCGCCACCACGACCACATGACGGGAGAGTATAGGTGGGCGCTTTGCTCCCAGTGTAACCTAAACCATCGAATCAACAAACATACCGTTCCACTCATAGCGCATAACCATTCTTACAACCTCAGTTTCTTTCTAGGCAAGCTTAATTTGTTCCAGCCCAAGGATATTAACGTACTCGGAAGCTCGTGCCAGAATTTTAAATTGTTAGAGATAGGCAACATTCGCTGTATTGACAGCTTCGCATTTCTTAATGCAAGCCTGGAGACACTCGTGCAAAATCTCCACTCTAAGGGCACAGAGCATTTTTTTTGCCTTCGGCAGTCCTTTCCCGACCACGTCGACCTCCTTGCCCGCAAAGGAGTGTTTTGTTATAATTTCATTACAAGCTTTCAGAGTTACGAGGGTCAAAGCCTAACGCCACGAGAGGCCTTTTTTAACAAGTTGACTGGGAGCGGGGTGTGTGAAGAGGACTACCAACATGCACAGGTCGTTTTCGATACCTTTGGTTTGAAGAACCTTGGAGAATACAGCGACCTTTACCTAAAGACGGACTGTCTCCTACAGGCCGATGTTTTCCAAAACTTTAGACGGTGGACGCTGGAGACGTACAAAATTGAGGCTTTACATTTCGTATCGTTACCGTCCCTAAGCTTGTCGTGTGCGCTGAAACAGTCGAAAGTAAGACTGCAGCTAATTGACGATCCTGACACCTATCTCATGATAGAACAGGGAATTCGCGGAGGGATTACCCAACGCACAACCCGCCATGCTGTCCCAAATGTTCCGGGAACGGATACGTTTAACCCGCAGCACGAACCGTCTCAGATTTTGGACTTGGACGTAAACGGTCTGTATGCGGCGACAATGAGAGAAGCCCTGCCAGTGTCGGACTTTGAGTGGATAAGGAAAGACGAGATTGCCTGCCTGAACATTGATGACGTTCCAGATGACGCTCCGACGGGCTATATTCTGGAGGTAGACCTCAGATATTTTCACGACTTGCACGATACTCATTCTGACTTTCCCTTGGCCCCGGTGAAGCAAAGCGTTCCTGGCGCAGTTGCGCGCGTTTCCCACCTGTGTGTCTTGAAAACTTCTTTTGTACATTTTTGTATAATCCGCCAGTGTACGGAAGCCGGATCCTATCTCTCTTCTCATCTCGCACCCTGACCTTGTAAATATTTTTTTTGGATTGTATCCCGCGCGTTGCTTTCTTATTCAACAACTTTTTTTTTGCCTCGGATGTGTCTTGATACTGCTTGTGTTGTACATTTTTGTGTAAAGTGTTTCCAGTGGTTTCTTTGTCGCGTACAGTGATTTTAAAAGCCGTATTTGTATTTATAAGTGTGCGTGTTTTTAGAGCGAATGATAATAAAAAATTACACCATCTTCGAAAAAATCCATCGGGTCGAAGACCCCAAATGCAACAGCTAAGGGGTCGCCTCGAGGCTACGAGTTCGCGAACACCGCTTGAATCGCGCGCGCGAAATCACGTGATAGGAAGACGAGCAACCTTAACGCCCAGCGACGTCACACGACCTCCGTCACATGACCTGCGGCCTTCCTGCATGACGGAATTGTAGATAGGCTTCGTCACATGACCTGGAGCAATGACGCGTTCAAATTCCGTGGAGGTTTTTTTTTTTTTTCACCCAGATTACGAAACCAATTCCCGAGGTGACGAGTCCGTAAGCACCGCTTGAATCGCGCGCGCCCGAAATCACGTGATAGGAAGACGATCAACGTCACACGACCATGGTCACATGACCTGCGGCAATGACGCATTCTGTTTTTAACCGTATTACAAAAGCCAAGTAGCGCGCGGTACATCACGTGATCTGAATGCACACACACACGAACAACTAAGACGACTTAAGCGGTCTCGGAAGCAATGTGCTCGTAGCTCAGGGGGTAGAGCGTCGGGCTGGTGTGCACGAAGTAGCGAGTTCGATTCCCACCCGGCCGCAGAGCCTTTTTTATCGAATAAAAGGGGCATTTACCGCGCAGCGATTCAAATTCAAAACACGTGACCGTCATGTGACCGGAGCGCAGCGCCCTCTGTTGGATGCAGCACGAGCCCTGTGCGACATCACGTGAGCGCCCTCTGTCGGACGCAGCTCGAACCCTGTGACATCACGTGGTTGTTATTAAATGATGACCGCAGCTGCCAACACCTGGTCAACCACGCTTGTGGTTTGAGGTTAGAGGTTTGAGGTCTGAGGTTTGAGGTTCGTGACGTCATGTACCGCCTACCCCGGGAGGGGGCGGGACCCGGGCTCCGATTGGTCACTGACGGATGCCCTGTGGGCGGGGCCATCGATGCCCACGGCCTGTCATTGGTTACTGGAATGTGAGAGAGGGAAATGGCCCCGCCCTGCTGCTCTGTGATTGGTTGGATTGGGTTTGGCCCCGCCTCCTGGGCTGTGTTCAGGTTAGGCTCCGCCCCCCTGGGCGTTGATTGACAGGTGGCCGGAGTGGTACACTTATTCTACTACTGACACAAAGAAGTAGAGCAAAAAAAACAACTTTTTCTTAAATATGATAATATTTATACGCATGATGGAAGTATACGATGATTCACCAACGGGTAGAAGTGTTTTAGTTTCGGCAGTTGAAATATAGCTGATGTGCTGGTGTACCTGAAATTGTGAACTGGGTGCGGGCCAGATATAAAACGTTCAGGGTGTGAAAGTGATTCGCAAACTGGTGAACCAACACAGGGACGTAAAAAAAAGGGATGATGCATTAACGTGGTGTGCAAATTTAGTACGACTAAATTCTGGAGGAGGGGGTAAATGTCGTGCTACAAAAGAAAAATGGAGCAGAGGAGAAAAACGTCGAGGAAGCACCTCTGAGGAGAAGTGGTTGGCAAAGAGGAAGAAGATGGGGTTCTTTTTCGGCCGTAACCCGTCCAGGTGAAGCACACCTGGCGACGTCCCAAGGGTGCTCCTGTCTGGTGAAACATCAGCTTGGCGGTGTGCAACCAAAGCGTCCACATCCGGCATTAACGAGGCGTTCGGCAGCGAGCCGAAGTAGCCGCTGGTGGGAACGATCAACGACTTCGGTGATGTCCCGGAGCAGAGCATCCCAGACCAGCATCGAGGTACACCCAAGGAACATCACTGGGAACGACTTCGGCGGTGTCCCGGAGCCGAACATCCCAGGCCATCACCAAGGAACACAAGGAACACCACTCACCAACAACCAAGCTCTGCTGGAAACCAGACAGCACCAAGACCCTCAGCCACACGAGGACGGACTAAAAGTGAGACAGCTTCGGACTTGTACATTTGTGTATAACTAGAACGTTTCTTATTTTTCGTTTTTTAAATATATATATCTTGATCAAAGCTCCCGGTGTGACTGAATTCCTCCTTCGGCGGTTTGACCTGAACCTATAACATCACAGGGTCCCATGAATAAATCGATTTATCCACGAAACTGAGGCGCTATATGTTGAAATCAAACTTGGCAAAAATATAGTAACACGCAAACGGTCCTAGCAGTATAGTTATCTCAAATTTCATGCTTACTGATTCCAGCTGAACGTTAGGAAAAGCGACGGAGAGAGAAAGATACACACTGCTGGACTAGCAACCCTTTTAATAAACTTCCTTTTCCTCAACCTCATCCTAAAAGGGTAGCTTCTTCTTCTTCAGTCAGAGCTTAGACAGAAACTTCCTTTTTCTCCCCACGAACCGTGGAGGTTTCCTCTTCTTCGACTTTCGGATCTTGCAAAACTTCCTTCTTTTTGTCTTTTATACTTTCGGCGGTGTCACCCTCGTTTTACTCGGTCGGATCTTGGAGTCAAAAAGTCCCAACTTGGTTCATCCGAGGGGCCGCTATCCTCAGATACATTTTTTCTTTGGACAAGAGGGCGATGGAGGCAACACTCACGCATTCTCCCTCCCGCTCCTCAATGGCCAGCGCCTCGAGGAGCTTCCTTCCAAGCTGCTTTTGGTGTTTTGCTACGACGGTAATGTTTGTGAAATCAGGAACACATTTGCAGTCCCGACAATGTGCCGAAAGGTGGCCCGCCGACGTTAGTGCGGCCACAGAGGCTGCATGTTCTCTGGTGCGGTCGTTTATGCACCTCCCTGTTTGCCCTATGTAGCTTTTGCCACATGATATAGGGACCTTGTAAACAACTCCTTTTTCGCATGAGGCGTAGGGTGTTCGATGCGCAGTGCTGCAGGTCGTCGTCCCGTTCTGGGCGGTTTTCCGGTTCACCCTACGGCACATGGCGTACGCCTCGTTGGGGGCGGAGCACAAAACGTGGAGGCCTTGTCTGCCGGCGATCTTTTTTAACCGATGAGTAATGCCGTAAACATATGGGACCACTACGAAAGGCTTTGGGGGTTTCTTTTGCGTTGTTTGATTTTTCTCAGGATTTTGTCGCATTTGCTTAGAAAGCTTCTCACATATCGGTACGAGGAGGGTACTCGAGTACCCGGAATCCTGGAGTCGAACCAGCTGTCTTTGAAAGCGGCGCCCCACCTTATGAGGGCAGGACTTCTCTAGCGCCGAGACTAGAGCTTTGGTGGCCAGCCCCCGTTTTACGTTTCTGGAATGCTCCGAGGTATTCGGAAGGAACCCCTTACATGAACTGGGTTCATAACTCCAGCACACGTGGGAAGGTTGAAACTCCAATTAGAGATCTAGAAACCGTATGGAATTGTTGGCGGGAAGTTCACGGCTAAAAGCCAATCCGTGGCAGCTATGTTCGAAGCTGCGCATGACCACGTCTAAGCACCCGTTACTCTCCTCATCAGCATCATAGTTGCTTAGTATGAGGAAGTCATCAACATACCGAAAGATGGCCTCGATGCGTTGATCCTTTAACTGGTCTTGAATGTTCCTCCCGCACGCTGCTAGGTACAAATCGCTCAAGTAGGGGGCCACTCGAGAACCGATGCACACCCCGCTTTTTTGTAAGAATTGCTGTTCTTGGTGTGACACCACCGTCGCAGAAAGATATGCCGTCAGGAGCTACAAGAAGCTGTCGAGGCTCATCCCTGTTGAATTTTGAAACCCTTGAAGACCCTGCTCCTCAATGGTTTCTCGGAGGACCTTGAGGAGAGCCGCATGGGGAATTGAATAGTAAAGGTCTTGGATATCCAAGGAAAAACCTGATACAATATCAGATCCCTTTTCCTGAAGAAGGCCAATCACTGCTTCGGAGTTTGGTATCCGGAAAGGATCCTTTACTTCAACTTGTGATAGGTATTTCGCCAACCAAAGTGAAACTTGCCCTTGCCAGGTGTGTTGCTCTGAGACAATGGCACGAAAAGCGACCCCTTCTTTATGTGTCTTTGCCGAGAAGAATACACTTAGGTCCCCTCGTTGGGCTCCTCTGATTTTTGTGACTAGGCCACGGCTTTGTTCTTTTTCGAGTATCTTGAGTATGGCTCGTTTGGCTGGTTGGACTTGTACTGGATTCACTTGTTTAAAGTTCTTCGCTAAAGTTTGTGTTGCTCTGTCTCCATACGACCCAGAGTCCAGAACTACAAACCCTCCCTCCTTGTCCGAGAGACATAATCGAAGGTCTTTGTGACGCAATTCCTCCACCGTTGAGGCAAAACTCACCCGTGGAGGTCCCAAGCTCTTTATGCCTGCCAAACACTCAAGACCCTCATTGATGATTTGTGAGGTTGCTTCCTGAGGCGCCTTAGATGCGATTTCTCGTACCATTAGGACCTTATCGATATCGCTTAGCCTTGGTGAAAGGGCGAACTTTGGACCCTGCTCAAGCACCTTCCGGGCTGATGCTGAAAGGGACACATCTCCAATGATCTGGAGTGGCGTGCTTTTGGGTTCTGTCCTAACTCTTCGGGCCTTTCGTAGTGGTCCCATATGTTCACGGCATTACTCATCGGTTAAAAATGAAAGCCGTTTACAACTCCCTGTAACGCCGAATTGGGAGCGCAGCTCCTGAGGAGGAGGAGGGAATGGTACTCAGGGGAGGGTATACCCCTCCTCCTCCTCCTCCTCCCCTCATTCTTCAATGTCCTCCGGGGGGGGGTGTCACGTGACCCCGGGGGGGGGGTCGCGCGGTGCATTATGGGAAATGTCCCATAATGCACCGAGCGAGCCCCCCCCCCCCGGGGTCACGTGATCCCCCCCTCGGGGTCACTGGACCCCCCCCCCGAGGTCAAGTGACCCCGGGGGGGGGGGGGCGGGTCACGTGACCTCGGGGGGGGGGGGCTCGCGCGTTGCATTATGGGACATTTCCCATAATGCACCGCGCGGTTACGCCGACGCCGACGCCGCTCAAGCCGGAAATGGGCGTATAAGAGCTGCGCTCTAAAAAGATCGCCGGCCGACAAGGCATCCACGTTTTGTGCTCCGCCCCCAAACAAGGCGTACGCCATGTGCCGTAGGGTGAACCGGAAAACCGCCCAGAACGGGACGACGACCTGCAGCACTGCGCATCGAACACCCTACGCCCCATGCGAAAAAGGAGTTGTTTACAAGGTCCCTTTGTCATGTGGCAAAAGCTACATAGGGCAAACAGGGAGGTGCATAAACGACCGCACCAGAGAACATGCAGCCTCTGTGTCCGCACTAACGTCGGCGGGCCACCTTTTGGCACATTGTCGGGACCGCAAATGTGCTCCTGATTTCACAAACATTACCGTCGTAGCGAAACACCAAAAGCAGCTTGGAAGGGAGCTCCTCGAGGCGCTGGCCATTGAGGAGCGGGAGGCAATGCGTGAGTGTTGCCTCCATCGCGCTCTTGCCCAAAGAAAAAATGTATCTGAGAAGAGCGGCCCCTCGGATGAACCAAGTTGGGACTTTTTGACTCCAAGATCCGACCGTGTAAAACGAGGGTGACACCGCCGGAAGTATAAAAGACAAAAAGAAGGAAGTTTTGCAGGATCCGAAGGTCGAAGAAGAGGAAAACTCCACGGTTCGTGGGGAGAAAAAGGAAGTTTCTGTCTAAGCTCTGACTGAAGAAGAAGAAGCTACCCTTTTAGGATGAGGTTGAGGAAAAGGAAGTTTATTAAAAGGGTTGATAGTCCAGCAGTGTGTATCTTTCTCTCTCCGTCGCTTTTCCTAACGTTCAGCTGGTAATCAGTAAGCATGAATAACCAACCGGCTCAGCTACAGGCCATCACTCAAATTTCATTTTTGGCGTATTCAAAGCACTTTAGCGCAGATGTGTGATAATTCTTCTTTTCTCTTTTTAGTGCCTAATATTTTTATGAGCCACAGACAAAACGCGCGCTTTTAACTGAAACTTTGGGCGGTTTTATATATATATACAGTTTCTTTTTTTTAAGCTTTCCAGATTTGTTTTAAAAAAAGCCGTGAAAGTTACATTGATGCGGTTTCTGCAGGTGAGTTATGCGGCCAGAGGGACATTATATGGGTGGCTATTCTTTGCGATAAGTCGGCTAATTCATTAAAATTCGATAATTAACTTTTTAATAATTGAAAATAGACATATGGTTCCAAATAGAAACTTACTGAGCGTCATCGAAAACCACTAAATCAACTCTTTTTAGAACGACTTGAAGCTCGTGGGAAACTCGGGGGCGCACCAAAGTTGCCACTCGTGCAGCAGGCTCAAAGCTAGCAGAGGCAGAACGCGATGATAACCTAATTGTCTGCGCTCTGCCACTGCTAGCTTTGCGCCTGCTACACGAGTGGTCACTTTGGTGCACCCTCGAGTTTCCCGCGAGCTTCAAGTCGTGCTACAGGGTGATACAAGGAGACGCCAGGCTCTTTAAATCGACCGGAAAATTCGGTTTCTTAACTACCACTTTGTGCAGCGTTGCCCACAGATGGTGCATTTTTTTTGTAAAATTTGCAAAGAGCGAACTTACATGAGGAAAAACTAAAGAAAGAAAAAGTCTTAGCTCCTATGGAAACGCAGCGACGCCAAGGGTCTTCAAACAACACGGCGCCGTTTCGCACGGGAGACAAGAGATGGCGCAAGCGGTCGCGACGCCAACTGCCGCCAACGAACGAGCACACGACGCCGAGAGCCGGCGTCTTTTCTTTAGCAGACGATCTTTTCGAATCAAAAGCGGCGCGAGCTTATTTCATACCAGTTGTTGTTTTTGTTTCTGCGACTGTCGCCCCCTGCGGAACGCGCGCCGCTTTTGATTCGAAAAAATCGTCTGCTAAAGAAAAAACGCCGGAACTCGGCGTCGTATGCTCGTTCGTTGGCGGCAGTTGGCGTCGCGACCGCTTGCGCCATCTCTTGTCTCCCGTGCGAAACGGCGCCGTGTTGTTTGAAGATCGGTGACGTCGCTGCGTTTCCATAGGAGCTAAGCCTTTTTTTCTTCAGTTTTTCCTCAGGTAAGTTCGCTCTTTGCAAATTTTACAAAAAAATGCACCATCTGTGGGCAACGCTGCACAAAGTCGTAGCACGATAGGTTAAGAAACCGAATTTTCCGGTCGATTTAAAGAGCCTGGCCTCTCCTTGTATCACCCTGTAAAAAGAGTTGATTTAGTGGTTTTCGATGACGCTCAGAAAGTTTCCATCTGGAACCATATGTGTATTTTCAATTATAAAAAAGTTAATTTACGAATTTTAATGAATTAGCCGACTTATCACAAAGATTAACTACCCACACAATGTCCCCCTGGCCGTATAACTAACATGCGCAAACTGCTTAAGCGTTATTTCACGCCTTTTTTGTTTTTTTAACAAATCCGTAAAGCTTAAAAAAAACTGTATATATATATTGCAGCATGAGGCTAAATTACCGGCGAGTCAAATTCTCATCGGTAACACGAAACAGATGCGCATGCCCGGGAGAGTGATAAGCGGATAAACTAAGAGAAAAACTATTATTTCGAAACGTCCCCTAAAAAGAATGAAACCCAGGATCTCTAGATATTGAACCCAACGCTCAGCCACTGAGCCAAGGGGGAGACTTGTGAAACGATAGCTATTCGATGCTGCTTTCCTTTCCTTCTCGCGCTCATGCGCGGGTCGCAGAACGAGGCGCTTACTGGTTGAGCCCCAGCCTGCGCAATGCCTCAGAAGAGGAAGGAGCGGACTCAAGAGGAGGCAGCTCAACGAAAGCGGCAATGTCCTAAGCAAAATTCTTTGTATTCACAGAAAAGATATCAACAGGTAATGCTAAGTATTCGTAGAAATTTAATTCTCGGAATTTATAGAAGACAAGCAATGCTATCGCTTTTTTACGTAGTTTGCGGCGAAAAACAGCAAAAACGCACTCCCATTTATTTATTTGCTTTCCTCACATGAGCATATGCCTTCGTCCAACAACGTTTTGATTTCTTTTACGGCGTTTTTTTTTTTTGTTAGAAACATTTGTAGCAAATACCTAAATTTTCGCGTACCGTACTGTAGCGTCATACAGCGAATGCCTCGGTAAAACGCAAATAAACAGTTGTATTAGTCACGCCCGCCTGCTGCAACGTTCAATTTCTCGCTCCGGCATCTTCTGAGCGTGCTCCACAGTTCCCGCAGGAGAGCCTGAGCCACTTTATTCATGTCATCGCGGGAGTATTTCGGCAGAATAGGCGAAACCATGTCGGACGCGAACAAGGTTGCAAGCATGGGCGTAGACTAGGGGGGGGGGGCATCGCGGCTCGTACCCCCCCCCTTCCCCGGGCCATGATCCTTACCGAGACGCTGTTTACGTGCCATGAAACAAGCTTCTAGTAGAGAAGTCAGAGAAAACACATTTCATGTTGCAGGATAACCCGTGTAGTTGCCGCATCTGTAAAACTGCCCGACTGTACATACCTGGGGCCCTAATCTGGACACTTGGTGAAAAAGTCGGCGAGAAATCTGGCGGTCGTGATTGGCCAACTCCGCACTTGACCTTGGCGCCGGCCAATCAGAGCCGCGAAATCCTGACCTCGAAGGACGCGCTAGCCTCGCCTCGGAGAATGCAGGCGGCTTGACTAAAGTCCCCTTGCCCTTTAGGTCTTAAAGACTCGACATCAATTTCAGGGCAGCAAACCCTACAATGAAAACAGGACGACGAAATGACAAACAGCTTAGCGGGTTTTTTCCTTGTTTTCGTGCGTCTTCCCCTTTTTTAGAGTTTACTAGCCTTTACATCTTTATTTTCAGCAATACACCAACCAAAATGCATAAGAAAAAACATCCCCCTTAAAAAAAGCAAAACAAAATAAGAAGCGCGAGCAAAAAGTGGCAGCACGTGCACAGTGGAGCAACTTTGGAATGCTCATTGTCATTTCGGTTCAAAACGTACCTGGTATATAGACTCGTGTTTTTTTGTTCACAAACATTTGTAGCAAATACACCGATTTTCGCGTACCGTACGTTTGCGTACCGCATCCCGTATGAAAATCTTACATCTGGGGCATACCAGCCATATCAAACATTATATGATTATATAAGGCCTATATACAACCTTATCTGGAGTATATACAGTCTTATCTGGCGTATATACAGCCTAAGCTGGCGTATATACAGACTTATCTGGCATATATGTAGCCTTATTTGGCATATATACAGCCTTTTTTAAGGTATATACTCCGTTATCTGGCGTATATACAGCTTTATCTGGCGGCCGGTTTTTAATATATAAAAAAGTAAAAAAAAAACAAATAAAAAAGTGCTTTGTTAGCAAACTGTGAATTACTCATTGTTCGCGAGCTAAATATTAGCACACATAATCCCAAACTTCAGCTTTGGCAAGCTTAAGTTTGGAATTATTTGTGCTAATTTTCAAGAGGATTTCAATGTAGCTTAATTCTTTCGAAGTGTTCATATTGCGCCCAAATAGACAAGTTGCTAAATCGCCTAAGCGTCTCGGTCCGTACTCAAGGAATCATGGGGACGGTGTTTCTTCAGCTGCCAAGTGATCGGAAATTTCGACCAATTCTATGGTTACACAGTTTTGAGTGTAATTCGTAGTCAACCTGAACAAGTGTCGTATAGAACCCAAGTACCTGTCATATCACTTTTAAATTTCTCGCCAATGTCAGTACTGTGCATTCTGCCCAATATTCAACCTGGATGAGCTGCAGGCATCTCTTACATTATTATCATTCCATTACAGCTTCGAAGACGCTGGTATAAAGTTAGGAACGCTAAAAATGCTATAAACAGCTCCGCTGAATCCGACCTAAATCTTGGTTCTGGTTGTTGTGATTTCTCGGCTTTTAAGTAATTCCTTCTAAAACAACAATCACGAGAATGATAACATTGTAAGAGATTTCTGCGGCTCAGCCAGGTTGAAAGGTGGATCGCATGCACAGTATCATAAACGTTGCCATTGGCGTGAAATTTTAAAAGTGATATGACAGGTCCTTGAGCTGAAAGGGACGCTTATTCAGGGTGACTACAAATTACACTCGAATCTGTGTAACCACGAAATAGGTCGAAATTAGAGATCACTAGGGTCGTGCCTTTCAGTTTTTCAGCGTTCCCTGGGATCCTGATCTCATCGCGGTCCCCGGGGTTTCGGTCTTCGACATGGCGGCTTCGACGTCGTCAGCGGCGCCGTCCAAGGCGCAGTGCTTCGTCATCAACGTACCGGTGGAAACGCCAGTGGACGCCATCATGGACGCGTTCCAACACGTGGTCGTCGACGCCGGCCTTCTGTACCTTCAACACCACGGTGGTGCAAGGTTTATGGCGGCGGTCAACTCCACGGCGGCTGCCCAACGTTTGATAGCACAGGGACACCTGTTGTTCGGTGACGTCCAGATCGCACTCGAACCGGTCGGGGCCCACGTCGTCCACGTGTCGGTTTACCGACCCCCGCCGTACGTGTCCCAGCACGCCCTCGTCCAGGTGCTCGGGCAGTACGGTAAGGTAAAGGGCTTGAGCCACGTTACCTACCGTGACCGACCGGCGTCGCCGGCGCCGCGCATGCGTGATGGAATGTGGGCAAGAAGCTCGCCGTCGCCCATAAACAAACCATTTGAAGGCGATCTCGGCGTCGGTGCTAGGCCCGTGCTCTTTTTCGAGTCAGGAGTTTCGACCAATTTTATGGTTACACAGTGTTGAGTGTAATACGTAGTCACCCTGAACAAGTGTCGTATAGAACCCAAGTACCTGTCATATCACTTTTAAAATTTCTCGCTAATGTCAGTGCTGTGCATTCTGTCCAATCTTCAACCTGGATGAGCTGCAGACCTCTCTTACATTATTATCATTCCATTACAGCTTCGAAGACGCTGGTATAAAGTTAGGAACACTAAAAATGCTATAAACAGCTCCGCTGAATCCGAGCTAAATCTTGGTTCTGGTTGTTGTGATTTCTCGGCTTTTAAGTAATTCCTGCTAAAACAACAATCACCAGAATGATAACATTGTAAGAGATTTCTGCGGCTCAGCCAGGTTGAAATGTGGATCGCATGCACAGTATCAGAAACGCTGCCATTGGCGTGAAATTTTAAAAGTGATATGACAGGTCCTTGAGCTGAATGGGACGCTTATTCAGGGTGACTACAAATTACACTCGAAACTGTGTAACCATGGAATTGGTCGAAATTAGCGATCACTAGGGTCGTGCCTTCCAGTTTTTCAGCGTTCCCTGGGACCCTGATCTCATCGCGGTCCCCGGGGCTTCGGTATTCGACATGGCGGCTTCGACGTCGTCAGCGGCGCCGTCCAAGGTGCAGTGCTTCGTGATCAACGTACCGGTGGACACGCCAGTGGACGCCATCATGGACGCGTTCCAACACGTGGTCGGCGACGCCGGCCTTCTGTACCTTCAACACCACGGTGGAGCAAGGTTTTTGGCGGCGGTCAACTCCACGGCGACTGCCCAACGTTTGGTAGCACAGGGACACCTGTTGCTCGGTGACGTCCAGATCGCACTCGAACCGGTCGGGGCCCACGTCGTCCACGTGTCGGTTTACCAACTCCCGCCGTACGTGTCCGAGGACGCCCTCGTCCAGGTGCTCGGGCAGTACGGCAAGGTGAAGGGCTTGAGCCACGTTACCTACCGTGACCGACCGGCGTCGCCGGGGCCGCGCATGCGTGATGGAATGTGGGCAAGAAGCTCGCCGTCGCCCATGAACAAACCATTTGAAGGCGATCTCGGCGTCGGTGCTAGGCCCGTGCTCTTTTTCGAGTCGGAATTGTTTATGCCACGTCTTCCTGGCAATGTCTGATTGCTTTAGTGGCCTCAGCGAACTTACCGAGGCGCGTTACACCGCAAAACGTCGCGTGAACAATGTGATAAGTGACGATTCATTCCGCGTGGGCGCCGCAGAATGGGCAGTAAAGCCTGATTCACATGATGATATTCTGCTCGCTGTTTTCAGCCGCGACGTCGCTCGGGCTGCAAAAACGTGGACCGTAGCTGAGATGGTCAACGTCGATACTGAAGATCGCAAGCAGAATCGGACCAAGTGAATCAGGCGTAAGAAGTCGTTGATGGCCACTGGTAACAATGATCAACTTCTCCTTGTATCCACTGTTTACACCGAGCCTACCTACCCCAACCCACCTTCAAACTTAAAAGTCTTTTGAGGCCTGCACTTATTCTTGTCTCAATTACCGTGTTACCGTTTGGTCCATGGGCTGCTGTCGTTTAAAGTAGCAGACAACAACAAGCAAAAACGTTTGGAAGAGCTGACGACAGTTCGAACGATCAGGCAGCCATTTGAACTTGAAGACGCACAGAACGTAATCCGCAGCTGGTCCGTACAACTTGACGGTTTCCCCGCGTTCATGTTGGAACAAAATAAATAAATCTGGCGACCACAAGTATCCGTGAATTCAACCCAAAATCCTTCCCGCACAAGCAATCGTGGTCCGACGGCGCCTGGCTTTTATTTTCCACGTCACCTGTCAACGTTGTCGGACAAACCGAGCAGGCAGAAAACACAGAAAAACTGACCTTCAAGCCTTTCCCGACTTTTTTGGTACATCCCCAGTCGCAGCGTTTTGACGAGAAGGCAGGTTGTTTCTCGTTTGTTTCCAAAACAACACAGGAATGCACGTTCCGCATGGTGACTTCCGCCGACAGGCCCAGACCAGAAGTGCGCCCGACGTACCACCACAGCGCCGTCACGTAACAGAGCCGAGTTCGTGTTCCCTTCACTCTTTCAAAGAAAGTATTGTTAGTCCCTTGCATGAAGGGCAGGGGACAAGGAATCTTGACAAACAATACCTGGCTCTCAGCGAATGACGAAGGTGAGAACACGACCAGCCCCCCAAATGCGACGTGCACAGACACAATGGGCATGTTTCAGTTCCTTTTTCTCACGCGGTATGTTTCAGATCTAGTTGTATGAAAATCTTTGACATTTTCTGGAACTTTTTAATCGTTCGCCGAGATCGGCTCTTTTTGTGTTGTGCATAAACGTGAACTTACGGATGTTTCTCCTTGGAGTGCAAAACAAAGCGCGGTCAAGCGGGATACGCACGAACTCAAAGGCACGCACTAATCGCGCAAGAGGATCGTAGGCGCGCAGTAAGGCGACAGACAGTGATATGGCGCTTTGTGCTGCTTTGATTGGGCCGCTGTACAGTTCGCGCTTTCAACTTTCTCTCCCAACCTCCTTTCCCGCCCTTCTCTCCCCCGTTTAGTTCCTCCCCCGAGCGGTTAGTTATAAGTACTCAGCGAAGGGGATATTGGGGCGGCTCTTTATCCGGCTTAGTCTGAAGAGCAGGGACCCCTCTTTGGCTGACTCTCTCTGTGCCGCTAAACGAGAAAAGGGTGGTGGTGGGCAGCCGACCTCTTTTGCGTCATCTCTTCAGCTCACAATGCTGGTGCCCTAAAGCAGTTTGAAAGCTGTCATGCACCACGCACTGATACTTAGTACATGGTCCCCGAATTTCGGCGATAACTCGCAAAGCACGACCTGCTAGTTCGGCGGAAACTTCGTGTGCACCACAACGTTGGTAAACTTTTTTTGTAGCCAGTATTTTGCCCTTTTGATTATTAGGAAGATCATCTGACAAATGCGGTGAAAAAAGGGAATAAAAAAGACACCCCTCATCAACCACGCAAGGTATGTGTGAGGTCATTTATTTATTATCCAACTTCATTCTTTGCCCATAGCTATTCATTGTTTCTGTGCATTTCTTAGACTTTTTTTAATGAAAATACGGTAATAATGCCTACAACATATAATTAAAAAAGATGTTTAATCGAAACATGTATTTTTTCCTATTTTTAACATCTCCAATTCTGACCAACGGTATGGCTGAGATGAATGAAGAATCGGCCAACTCCCAGTTTATTTAAAAAAAACAATAAAAAAAAACGTTTGAGTGAAGATAAAGTAAGTATAGGCAGGCGAGCTGGTTGATGTTACACATTTTTGAAAACCGGAGACGACGAACGAAAAAGGGGACAACATACAAAACGTCTCAAACGCAGCTACTAAATTTTATATGAACATTCGTTTACATAGCTTCTCTCCCACACGTCTTCCGAAACTGCACACGTCACTGGAACTTTTAGCCGGGGTACATCTCGTCTTGACTTTTCTTTTTCCCTTCCCGTTTCCCCCTTTTTTCAAACCGTCGCACTTAGTTCGTACACAGAATTTCAAAACAAAGCCAAACAATGTCGGACCCACTAGAAAAAAAAAAGAAAGAAAAAAGATAACATCATCAAAACTTCTGGGTCGCTTCGTCTAGTCTGATAACAATCAGATGATTGATGATGTTATCTTTTTTATATTTTTAGTGGGTTCGACATTGTTTCGCTTTGATTCGAAATTCTGTGTACGAACTAAGTGCGGTGGTTTGAAAAAAAAGAGAGGGAAACAGATAGGAAAAAAGAAAACCAAAAAAAAAAATTCAAGACGAGATGTACCCTGGCTAAAAGTTCCTGTGACGTGTACAGTTCCGGAAGACGTGTGGGAGAGATGCTATATAAACGACTGTTCAAATAAAATTTAGTACCTGCGTTTGAGACGTTTTGTGTGTTGTCCCCCTTTTCGTCCGTCGTCTCCGGTTTTCAAAAATGTGTAACGTTTGAGTGACGGAACTGAAAAAGAATACATCTGCTCTAGAAAAAGCTTCTGTCGAACACTAAATTTAACTTTCTCCAACGAAGAAGAAATGAGCGACTTTGATGACTTGCTGAAAACGGCTAAGTGCGTGTACATAGGGCGACCCATTGGCGTCTCTTATCGCACGAGCAGTGCGAATGTTAGTCCAAGAGGAGAACCAGCGAACTAAGAAGGCAGCATTAGTAATTGAAGAGAAAGTTAGTGAAGACGCATCCCTCGTACTGTGTGACAAGGCGGCTCTCTCCAGGGGGATGAGGATGATTCGTCACATGCGCACTTGTCACAGGACGATTGGTCACAGGTCGATTCGTCACATAGGAACATTCGTCACCGGATGACTCGCCATACGGGCAACTGGTCACATCGATCGGGCAGGGGACGATAGTAGGTAGTTTTCGTAGACCGCGTTTTCCCCTCCGCTAAGCCCTCCGCAACGAAGAAGTTGCTACTGCGCCTGCGCGCCGATAGCCTTGACTGTAGAGTTCCAGGTATTGTAGCGGGTTGCAGAGGGCATTGCGGGACGGCGAAAACGATCTACGAAAACTCCCTAATATATTGTAAATTTCAACAACTGCCCACATTCCCTGATGAGGAGTTTCACGACTTCCCACTGTGACATAAACCGATGGTTAGAAAAACTAATCTCACAATACTCATCCGCTTTTCCTTTCATTATGTTACGAGTCTTCAGCAGGTTGATCTAAGTTGCGGGCTTGAACGAGCAATAAACCGACTGGCAGCCAAATAAGTTTTTACTGTGCCTTGCATACACCTCTTTGAGAAAACCAATAAGTAACGGAATTATTTCTGCTGCATGTGTACGAGTACCCCTCGTGCAGCTGCATGGCTCCACCTCTCTCGGTTGCGATCACCTCCATCTTTTTTAATGTAGTCCGAGTTCCAAATTAGTCACTCTTATATGGCCTCCGCATTCACCGTTCGGGACGAACCCAGAAGCTAAAACGTCTGTTACAAATTCTTCGACCTTGAGAAGCGAAAGACATGCTAAGGTAGCTCACCGGAGATAAGCTCACCGGAGAAAAGCTTACCGCAAAACCGGCAGATGCGGGGAAAAGCTCACCGGCCTTTGAGCGGATGCGGAGAAACGCTCACCGATTTTTTTTTTTTTAACTTAGCGGATTCTGCGTCAAACGTGGCAATGGACCTCTTGGCGAATATGTGCTGCCACCTAGACACGCGACTCGGTTCGAGACTAAGTGGCTAGAAAACAACGCGCGCGTTGTTTTCCCAAGACCCAAAACGTCAGCCACATTTTGTTCACTCATTGAGCCGCTGTGACCTAGATACGGCTCCCCCAAACTTGCCTCTGTCCCTATCGTGGGTTATCGTCTGCCCCGAAGTCGACACAAAGAAACCATCTTCCCTCTCTGCTCGGCCAGAAGGAAGAGAGAGAGGGTACTGGGACCATTTACTCTCGAACCGATGTTTCTACAAAAGGTCCTTTTAACTCAATTCGCATTTGTCACTTTATTAAACATATGGCCTCTTTTTTTGTAATATTCTTGAATGTTCATTGGGCACATTTACTAATTCTTCAAATATTTGTAATCACCAATCTTGTATTTAAATGAAGCGGCAAGTATAAAATCAGAACATCGAACACCGGTAAAAAAAACAGCAATTTATTGACAGCTGACATTGCGCCGTCGATAGCTCTGTCAGATAAAGAGGTTTGTTTTTTGCGAGCTAATATGAAGAGCGGTGTGTCAACCGTTTCAGCTCCGAATATTGTGTACGGCCTAATAGATAAGTAGGTGTTTGTCCATGTAATCAGTGTCCGCTACGCTGTTTTCTTTCCGTTAATTTCACTAACAAAACTTTAGTTGCGAGAACAGCTTCGTCTTTTGTTTGTTGTCTTCACTCCGTCGTCGTCATTTGAGCGGTTATGTATAACGTTTACCAACTCGCCCTATTCGCTACCTTACAGAAGACTACTTCTTATATAGGTCACGAGTAACAACGGTGCCAGTGTGCGGCTCTGAAGGTCATGGGTGGCTCACCGTAGAAGGGGCACTATCACACAAAGGCAACGTGTGGAAACACCAGCACGAACGGCTAGAAAACGTGCATGTCCGTGGAAGAAAGAAGCCTCGATATCCTACTGACTGTTTTATCCTGTTTTCAAAAGTTAACAAAAGCTTCAAAGAGAATTTCAGGCACCGCGTTTTTGCGCACGCACGTTTTTTAGGTACTGGGTTTTAGGCAGACATTATTAAGTTTTCAACTTTTTCCTGTTCTTCAAGTTCATAAAGTTTTAAGTTAGTCTTTCGTTGCCTAGAGAGTAAGCCACAGAAAACACTCGCCCGCAATTATTATTTTGGGAGCAGTATACCCATTAAGCTTAGCAAATATTACAAAAAAGAGATCTTCTTTTTCACAAAGCTGACGAATTTTAATAATAATAAATTGATATATGTTACGCATGATCCAACAGCCTCCATATAAATAGAAGAAAAAAAAATGGTTAGCTTTTCTCCGCGTCCGCCTGTTTTGCGGTGAGCTTTTCTCCGTTGAGCTTATCTCCGGTGAGCTTTTTTCTAGTGAGCTTTTCTCCGGTGAGCTTTTCTCCGGGATTCGCTAAGATAAGAGGTGACCCACTTTGTCAGGCCGAACCAACATTCAATGTTCGGGACCGACCCAGAAGCTAAAACGCTTGTTACAAATTCTTCACCGTTCGGAAGCCAAAGACATACTAAGTTATGAGGTGAGCCACTTTGTCCTCCCGAACCAAATTGAACAATACATTTTTGGGGGAACAAATTATTGTGGGACCGGTTGGCCGCGTTACGAGTCATCCGATGACGGATGTTCCTGCGTGACGAATCGTCCTGTGACGAATCGTCATGTGACCAATCGTCCTGTGACGAGTGCGCATGTGACGAATGAACCGTATCCCCTCTTCAGGATCATCAATGCTGTCCGAGACCAAACTCGGAGATGTCCAGAAGATCTCGGCGTTGTGAACGCGACTCCTTGGGGATTCGCAGCACGTGTGGAGTGCAAATTTCTAAAGCACACTCTAGTTTTTGACACGAGCACAAGTGTTGGAGAGATCCGCGTCGTTGAATGCTTTATTGCAGTCGCGTCTGTGTGCAGCGGGATACGGTCCATTCGTCACATGCGCATTCGTCACAGGACGATTGGTCACAGGGCGATTGGTCACAGAGGAACATTCGTCATAGGATGACTCGTCACGCGGGCAACTGGTCCCACAATAGTTCGTCCCGAAGAAATTATATTGTTCTATTTGGTTCGGTTTACAAAGTGGGTCACCACTTATCTTAGATGGTAATAACCCCTGCAGAAGGGGATTATTATCGTCATTCTTATCCAGCTCGCTTGCACCTTTGCAATAATTGCATTATCAACTTAACGTAGCATGTCTTTCGTTTCTGAATGACGAAGAATTTGTAACAAACGTTTTAGTGCCTAGTTTGGTCCCGAATAATGAATGTTGGTTCGGCCGGACAAAGTGGGTCAGCTCTTACCTTAGCATGTCTTTCGCTTCTCAAGAGCGAAGAATTTGTAGCAAATGTTTTAGCTTCTGGTTCCGCCCCCAACGGTGAATGCGGAGGCCATTAAAGAGCGAATATCTTTTTAACTCGGACTGCATTCGAAAGGATGGAGGTAATCGCAATAGAGAGAGGTGGAGCTCTGCTGTTTCACGAGGGGTTCTCATACACATGCAGCAGGAAAAAATAATGATACTTGTCATTGGATTTGTCACAGAAGAGGTATATTCAAGGCAGAAGTAACAACGGATTTGGCTGCCAGTCGAATAATTGCTTGTTCAAGCCAGCAAAGGCACGGGGGGCACAAGTGAGATGAACCTGCTGAAGACTCATCATATCATGAAAGGAAAAGCGGTGGAGTGCCAAAAACTTTCCTATGTTGAGTATCGTAAGGTTTGCTTTTCTAACCATTGGTTTATGTCACAGTGGGAAGTCGTGAAACTCCTTATCACGGAATGTGGGCATTTGTGGAAATTTACATTTTACTATCGTCCCCTGCGCACTCGATGAGACCAGTTGCCCACGTGAAGAATCATCCTGTGACGATTGTTCCTATGTGACGAATCGTCCTGTGACGAATCGTCTTGTGACGAGTGCGCATGTGACGAATCGTCCTCATCCCGTGTGCAGCGGCATGCTCGGAGCTCAATTTGGGAAGTCTTGTAACTTTGGTGCAATTCCGTATTCTCGTCGCTCACTGGAAAAGATTGCCACACACGTTGGAGCGGCAGTGGAGATTTTAAAAATGAATTCCCTAGCAGCAGCGCAACAAGACGAAGCCAGGGCAACAGAGCAGCGTGATTCCTCCCTGACATCACTGAGCATTGAAACTGACGCCAGGCACGCCTGCCGAAAAAACTCATTCCATACTGACGTCGTTGCCTTGGGGTAGAAGCACCACAAGGTAGTAGAAATTGTTCACGTGACGAAGAAGGAAGAGCCTTCGACGCAAAAGCACGAAGCTCTTGGCACTAGACAACTGTACGAATATTTCAGAGAAAGGAGTATCAGCGTGATTGATCATTCACACGACCGCAACACAACGGCTAACAAACTAATACGGGAGCAAAACGGAACAACAAACTCCAACGAGAGATGGAACGCCGCCAAAGGAACTTTGAAAGGCATGAAAACAATCGCGTTCGGTCCCCCAAAAAACGAAGGGAGGACGTGGCACGTTGAACTTTCTGACAAGTGTAAATTAGTCAGAAACCATGCCCACTTCGTGATGGCGACATGTGGAGGCAGCGCGACGAAATTGGGGACGACGCTGTTGAACTGCGTCGGCCACTTTTGTGGGCGTCATGGAAACTGCGTGGAGGACTCTCCCTGGAAGACGACAGGATATGCTCCCAGCGCGCTGCTGATTAAGGATCTTGTTGCGGAGTAGCTTCTGTCCTCTTTCTTGAGGTAGACTACAATTTTCAAGAATGCCGAAGATTACATTCAAGAAAAAGACACATACTACACTCTAAGAAAAAAGGTAGTCATATGTGACTGAGAAGTCATATGTGACTGAGACTGTGACTGTGAACCGCAGGCCAGCCAGGCCAGCTGTTTGTAAAGCAATAGCTACAGGACTGCTCGACACTTAGCCACTTAGCTTATTGAAACAAGCGGCAGGTTGCGCCACCTATGAAGTGTAGTAGTAACCGCTAGGTGGCACTAAAAGAAAATATTTATGCGCGAACTCGTGCTATTCAACTACCTACTACACATACAACACACACACATCACAAAAATACCAAACACTACTACAGGCACATACATTTCAGCAGTACAACAAGGCACAAACAACTCCAACACAACACATCCGCGACTCTCTACTCTAGCTACCCCACCGACCCGAATCGTATATATGCCCTACCACATTCTGACAAGGATTAGGCAAGTGACTGCTACTGTTTACTAGATGAATACAAAAAGTGTTTGCAAGTATTATTGGTATACAAGCGGTCTATGTATTTAAATTGGCAGGCTAGACACCTCTCTTAATCTAGCGCTTCGAAGGGCAACATGATGTGAAAGCAATCGGCTAACGTAACACCACACGGCATGCCCCCGGTCAGTTTCGGTTTCAGATTCACGCAGTGATAAACTTACTCAAGCCATGCTGCCTTACGCTCGTTCCGCGCGTGCAATAGCAGCAAAAGTTACAACAATATCTGCATTCCTGGACAGTAATCGGCTAAAGGTAACATAATTCGTAATCTTGCATTGTTCAATTCGTTCTTTTTGCCCCTTAATTGTCGCGGGCAAACGCTGGCGGCGTGCTTTCCCGTGTTGGTCGAGTGACCTCGCTCTACTCGCTTTACTTTAAAAACCCCAAATTAAACTTTCGTAAAAAAAAACAAAAACGTATTGGGGTACAATTATATATATATATATATACATATATAATAGCACAGCCAAGATTTTTTTTTATGTGCTTCATTTGGAGAACATATATACCCCTATGTAATTATTTTAAATCTTTTATTTTTGTGATGACAACAAAAGGTTGGCACTTCCCAAGCATGGGGAGACTTCATATAAACAATGTGTTAAGCTTAAAACATTAGGGCATTACAACCAAAACTATACTGTTTATATATATAAAGTGGCTCTAATGGAGACAAAGTGTTCAGGTGGCAATCGTTTGTATTCTTTTATTTTCCAAACCTGCTATACAATTTTATATTGAAAATATTTTCCTTTAAAAATAATTAAACGTTTTAAAACAACCGTGTAGGTACATCTGAGTCATTGTTCAAATGGAAATCTGAAAAGAAGTATTTTTCCAGCACTGGTCTATCAAACTATAATAATTATAGTAATGATACTTTCTAAAGCCAGAAACAACCTTGCACTCTTCTTATTGGCTGCCACCTTTGAATATGAAATAATAAGCTTACATGAAAACAGGAAAAATTTAACCAAAAAACAATGTTATGTATGCATTACAAACATTAAATAATCAAAATATGAACACCAGTCATTTCACCATTCTAAAAAAAAAATATCTGAAAATATGTGTAACACAAAAAGGGATATGATTTGCACCAAACAAGATACTGGGCTATAGAACCAAAGTTTCAACAATAAAAAAAAAAATATGAGGGGGTACCCAAAAGTAACTGGAATAAATTTCAAGAGGCCAGGCGTTCGTAGTACCAGCATCCGCCTCTTGCAGCGCTAAGCAACATCCTTCCCAAGTCAGTTTGCCGACCGGTGTCGTCTGCAAAGGATCTAGCGGCATGTTGTGTATTTTTCCCCAAGCGCTTCAAAATCATTTTTAGTTTTTTGCAATGTCCGACTTGAAGGACCTTACAGATTTACAAAACGATTTCCTTTCAAGACGTTTCATATGAGCGAACAGAAAAAAGTCACACGGGGCGAGCGAGGTCCTGAGAATACGGGAGGTGGAGAAGCGGTGTCATGGCCATTTTTGCTAAAACAATTGTTGCACTGACAGGGCAGTGTGTGCTGGGGCATGGTCGTAATGGGACTATCATTACCCCTTTCTCTCACATCGAGGTATTTCTGCCTTCCTGAGTTTCGCAAGTGTCCAAAAATTCCCAGGTAAAACACCTGATTAACAGATTCACCAACAGGGTCAAACTCGGAGTGAACAATGCCCAAATGTTTCTATGTTTTCATCAGTTGAGAAGGTTGAGGGCTGCCCTGAACGAGGTTGGCCGTCGATCAATAATTCACTGGCCTTAAAGCGAGCCGAGAAAAGCACTCATAGACATGAGATTTCTTATTAGCATCTTCTTTTCAAGCTCTCTGAGACATTACATGTTTCCGGCAGTTTTTCCTAAAACAATATTTCACGGTCGCATGCTGTTCCTTGATATCAGACGTTGCAAAAAAAAAAAAAAAGATTTTGAAGCGCTTGGAAAAAAATCATTCATAGCAGACAATGCCAGTCGGCAAACTAACTCGGAAGGGGTGCTGCTAAGCGCTGGTAGCTGAGGAAGCTGGTACTACAAACGGCCCGCCTTCCAGAAATTCATTCCGGTTACTTTTGCATCCACCCTGGAATGATTCACTGTGCCAAAAGCTTTCGATATATGCAATGTTTAAAAAACAAGATGGCAACCAGTCAAATAGGCTCAATAGACCTTATGCAAAATTGCTTGGTGATCTGACAACACTGAGAGCGTCGCCATTTTAATGTTGGCAAGCGTCGTCGGTACCAAAGCACAGTGGAGGCATCGGAGAGAGCCGTACGGGCAGTGTGCGATAGCACAGCAGCTGTGTTTTCCGCCTTCTGACCATGAAATGTGAACGAACAGTTTAAACATCCTACCGCGACTGTCTGATGAAACTCGAGGAGGTCTCTGCATGCTGGCAACTAACCTCGTCAAAGCAGTGCAGCAAGTGCTACGCCTTCACTGCGGAGGCTTACACACTGCAGGTTGTCGCCAGCGTGTGCATAGGCCTCCGAAAGTTTCGTCAGACAGTTGCAGTAAGTTGTTTAAACTGTTTGTCCACGTTCCATGGTCGGAAGGCGAAAAACACAGCTGCTGCGCCATCGCACACTGCCTGTACGGTTGTTTCCAATGCATCCACCGTGCTTCAGTACCGACAACGCTTGCTAACACTAAAATACCGACGCTCTCAGTGTTGTCAGACTAACAAGCAATTTTGCATCAGGTTTATTGAGATGAGGCAATTTTCTCTGTAACATCAAGCAACATCGGCCAGAGTGTGTGCTCAAACAATGGCGGACTTCGATAATTGGTGCTGCAGCTACCACACTCCGTTCACCTCTAAGCTGAGACTGCGATGGAAGCTACGTCCTCGTTAGACCAGTTATATGTCTCTGTTTCGCCACGTCATCACGCTCCCGCCCATGCCCATACCCACGCTCAAAGAGCGGTGTCAGGTGATAAGAGCAGTGATGTGATTGGTCGTAGTCATTTTGGAGCAGCTATTGGAGCAGCCAAAAGTTCATTTTGTAGAAGCAAAAAGAGCTTTTGAAGCATAACCGCACACTTCATTTTCATTTATATCACTGCAAATGTGAGGAGGAGAGATGGCAAATATTAGGAGGAGAACAAACACTAGCTGTTTAGTTGCATGTGGAAGTACCAGACACGGTAACAAGACGGCCGAGGAAGGACAGCGCAAACTGCCGTGAATGATTATTTTACGTAGGTAATCCCACTGAACAAATATTAAAATACAATCATTTTGAGCACCTAGATTTATGTGTCCTTCAAGTTCTGGGGGGTGGGGGGAGGTTGTAACAAAACTGCAATTCTTAAATCGGACAAAAAACAAAGCATAAAAATATACCTACAAAAGAGTCCATATATACCCTCTTGTACTACGTCTCGATCTGGAGGAGTACCTTTCCCCTTAGCACGCGGGTGTGCTGCGGCGAAGAAAGACACGCAACATCGCAACGCCTAGTTCGCAATTGTTGCTTTGCTGCAGTACACCAGTGTGCGGTGAGAAGCGCACTCAACAAAGCTAACTAACCCACCAAAGATCACGAGACTTATTGCGAAACTTCCGAGTACTCTCAGTGCTTGGTGGGAAATCAAATCTAATAGTATGTTATTTGAGGCGATTATTGAAAGTCCTGAAAACCTGCACTAGCCTACCCTAAGGATCTGGTCCAGTAGCGAGGCCTGCAGCTGTTATATTTGGCGCAGATGGCACAGCAATCACATCACTGGGTGATAAAAGGGAGGTGGCTGATTGGTCCGGCAGGCACTGTAGTCTCAGCTTAAGGGTGAACAGAGTATAGATGGTGCACACTTTTGAAAAGGGTCTATTCAAGGGTAGCTGACAGGCTGTCGGTGGCTGCAATACAAATAGCAAAAGCGCATACTGCAATGTTAACTCGTCTCCTATCATTTTTATATAGCCTTTGTTCTTGCCATGGGCAACACTGGATCCCACCGCTGCCGGCATGTCGTAATCGAGACAGGTTAACTACGACAACTGGTTTTTTGCATACAATACGTGGTCTCGAGGGCTGTTGGGCTAGTGGCATCGATTACATGATGGGCCTTGTCTGCTAACCTTCTTTTGCGTCTTTTTGCTGGTGCTTGCAGCATGAGGTGCTGTGCTCGGCCGTGGGCTCCGGTGTTGCAAACAGCAGTTCTGAATCACCATAAAAAGAAAAGAAAAAAAGAAGAAACAGGGTGACAAACCTGTAACAATGTAGCAAACAGAGATGTTTTACGCTGGCTTCACACGAAAAATCTTTTTGAACGTTTTGACATTGCAAGGCAAACACAATTTTTGGAAGTTTCACGGTATAAACCAACAAGCACGCCAAAGGATTGAAGATCCATTCCGCTGCCTGGCCATGATCTGACGAGCAGCTGAAATCTCGTTACATCTTGAAGTCGAAATAGCTCCAATTCCAGTCTCTCGAGTTCACGAGCAGCAATTGCTGAAATAACAACATGCTATTTTTGGTATGATCACCACCAAAAATACAATTATTCATGCTGTATAGACCCAAACTTTTGGAGTCATAACATGCAACAATGCTAATGCCTTACGTTGATGCACCTGTAACCATACATTACAAAACCAGAAAAATAAAACAATCAAACTTTGTTGTCAATTAACCTTCTGAACCTGCAGTGATTATGAAATTACACTACGAGCATATGCAGATTAATTAAAGAAGTATGTTTAATATCTATCTTGAATGAACTGCTATGTTTTATTGTAAATATCCGATTCTTGCAAGCACATCAAATGCAATGATTGAAATGTGACAGAGGCATCTTGGGACATTTGGGATGTGAGTCACCTCACCATAGCCATTGCTAGCCTGGTGAGTCACCTCACCAAGCACTCTACTAGGAAAAATACATTTGTCTCTATTCATTTATGCCAGCGCACCAACAGAGCCAAATGTTGCCCTCCTAGTGGTGTAGACACCACGCATCTGAAAGAATGCATGAGGATCACACCGTCCATGCTGTACAGTAGTCATGCCGCACCAAGAAAGGGGGCTGCTGTGGGCGCACCGAGATACCGGGTTTACCTAGACGGTAGAGACAGCTGTCTCAACTTGTGCTCCAGCTGTCCGCAACCATAGATGGCAACAGTAATCTATTGTTGCCATCAATCGTCCCAATAAACAGATCTCACTAAGCGTTACACGCATGTGTGACGCCGCCATAACTTTAGTTCACAGGAGGCAGGCGGCAGTGCATGTGACGCTCGTGTCGTCTCGTCACGTGCAGAGCTCCAGCGGGGTTCTCCCACATGCAAAAAGACTGAAGTTTTTTTTATGCATTTCGGCAGCGGAGGCTTAACGAAATTGGCTGGTGAGATAGGTCTATTCAAAGAGAAAGATCCTGAGGCTGCTGCGCATCCAGTCGTTCTAACCACGCAAACCCTATTCGTGCCAAGGACATTGGATTTTTATGGAGTGAGATATTTTCATAGTAAAGCATTTGGTGTTATCATGTCACACCCTAGTGGTTGTCAACACCCATGGGCTATATAATTCTTCTTCCCTTTCAAAGAATTATGTTACATCTGAAAGATAAGAGGTTGAAAACAGGGATGGAGAAGAAAATCACAAGAAAGGAGAGGTGACGCAAAGTGACTGACCGAATCGTCCTGGGCGAGCCAACGCAGGACATCTGTCTGTGAGGAGTGCGGGCTGGGGTGGTGTGTTGCCCAACCTGGGGGGCCCTTGAAGGAAACCTAGCCCGGGCTTGGCTCAACTGCCAGGACCCCAGTTTCATCAGAGACGCCCTTGTCCAAATGCCCACAGAGCACCCACAGAAAATTTGTGTGGGGTCCTAGAGGTCTCTATGGGGCACCCATGGGGTTGTATGGGTGTCCTAATATCTCTGTGGGGTCAGGCCTGTGGGCCTATGGGACATGTGGGTTACTGTGTGGGGTCCTTTGGGTACCCCACACAGCCTGTAAGGGCTCCTTTGGGTAGCCCACACGGCCTGTGGGAACTCCTTTGGGCAATCCCCACAGCCTGTGGGGGTCTTTAGGTAACCCGCAGAGTCTGTGGGGATAGAACCTTGGCTTTTATGGGACATGTAATATATTCTGTGGGTTGCTGTAGGTACCCCGCAGCCTCTGGAGATAGAGCCTAGGATCCCATAGGACAAGTACGACATTGTGCGGGCTGCTGTAGGGATGCCACTCGCTAGGGGAGCGCGTTGTGTTGCTACACGGGACATGTGTGAGGCCTATGGAAAGCCCGTGGATGTGCTCCTCAAGATATATTCTACAGGTCATGCAAAATATAACTTTTTTCTAAGTCTTTTTTTTTTTTAATTACATCGCTCACTGCAGCATAAATAGCATGAATAGCGAGGGGAAATGTTGGCGTTGATAAATCCTTCGTAAATGACTGCCGACGCTGGCGTATTTGATCCCAGCGTGCCAAGGCTGGCGTGTTTTACTGCGAAAACGAGAGAAAAAACAATGCGGTGAGAAAAACACATTCAGGATATTGAGAATTTGAACACGAACGCCACAAAAAATAAATTTTACAACGCCGAACGACACTTTTTCAGGATTCTATTTCAGGCAGGAATCGACTGTCTTCTGTGGTAGTTATGATCATCTTGCAGAAATATTTCAAATGTTCACATAGCCAGACGATCTGTCCCCCGATAGCTTATGTTATATGACATACCGCACCAGAGGAACGGGAATAAAAATACTTTTTTTGGACTCGCACTTTCTATTCCCACATTCTGCGCGATTTTTACCCTAAAGTAGGGGGCCGGTGACTGGAAAGAACATAGCAAATATGTCAAACAATAAAAACAAACAAAAACTTAAAAACAAAACATTTTACAAAAAACTTTTCTCTGCCGGTACTCGAACCACCGAGCACACGATCAGCAGCACCGCGCGCTAACAAGCTCAACGGAGAGGAGCCGTTTCTAAGAAACTTATATGTTTGCTGCATTTGTTTAAATACATTTTGTGGTTAGTCTCGTATTTAATTTTTTGCTACCTGTTCAGGATCGTATTTCTAATATTGCGGCATTGTTGACACGCTCAATAATTTATAATTACTGTGTCTCCTAATAGTTTTTTTTTAATGCGCTTTGCTGATCGTTTCATTGCAAGCGTGTTGAAGATACGCGAACGTAGCCTCCGTAAAGTCGTTAGGCATCCATAATAGCCAACGAATGCAATCCAATCCAATCTACAACTTTTTTCTTGCGCGTTTCGCTGGTCGTGTTGGCCGCGTGTGTTTCATATCTCTGTTTTAAGGTAAATTTGCCGAATAGTCGTGATGCGTGGAGTTCATCTTAGTTTCAAATGTGTCTAAAAAAGAAGGAAGCGACTGCGAGCCGTGGAACTACGTCGAATCTGCTCAACAGCGAAGATCGTGGCACGGTCGTTCCAAAGTAAGTTCCTTTCTTTGTTCGTTAGGGCTAGATTATTCTTTCCTCCGTTCAAAATGCTTGCGAGATCACTCGCTTTTACCATTATTACTAATTGTGCGCGAATTAGTGTTAGCACTCCATCCTTGCGCTAATTATCGGTCACAGATGAGCGCTTACGCTGCGTACTCTCTCCAGGTCCATCAAAAGCGGCTGAAATGTTTGGCACATGGGGACGGGCGGGCAGGCGGGTGGGCGGACAGGCAGGCAAAGGCGGAAAAGGAAGGGGGGGGGGTTTGATTGCCTCCCTCCACGGTATTGTTTACTGGTAAACTAGAATGTCTGGAAGAGCGCGGTGCCCCCCCATCGCCGAAGCTCTAGGTTTGACACTACGGGGGGATTCTGTGTGCGTATTTGCGTCCGGAGAGCTGGGCCAGGCAAAAGGCAGCGATTGATTGATCGAGCAGGCCCGTAGATTCCGCCGCCCAGTCGTCTGCAAGCGACTTCATTTTGGCGATTCGTAATCAGAAAAGAATTGCCAAAAATTGGTGCCGCGGTAAATTCACCCCATGGTGATTAATGCATAGCATACCTCTCCCGATCGTAAAAATGTGTGCCCGCGAAATAATTTTTGACGCCGCTTTTGGGCTTCTGGGGTAATTTACAAGCATGTCATTAATTAAGGTAGTGTCTCGCCAGTTATGGGAGGTATATTTTGTTCAGTGTAAGTATATAGTGTTCATACCTCACCCAATTTCTGTTTTTTTTCCCTTTGGTACTGCCTTTAGCGAATGGTGTAGGTTGTAATTGTTTTTGGTTGTTGCATGATTGTAGTAAGGTGGTGAGCTGGTACTAATTGAACACCTTGAAAAATAGTTCACAAAATGTTAAGGAGACAAAGAGAGTAATACATTGACCACATGCAAGCGCAGACTCTCAACTCGCATAAACAGAGAAGAAGGAAATAAAGAATGCGGAAGGAGTTCGAGCAGAGGCCCAAGTGGAACGCGCTGATTCACCCATTAGCAAGAGCAGATTTTAAAAGCATAATTTCCTCGTCAGCTAAGGTAACAGATGAATGGCTAATACATCAAAACAGCTCAATCTCTCCGTAAAATTCACGATGGACTGTCAGCTATCTATGCACTGTTTACACTGCTCGTGTATGTCGCCCTTAGAAAAGACGTGAATAATTAACATATACTATAAAAAAACATAAGAGGATTTTTCTAGGCCTTTATTATTTGTAGTATGGGCAACCAATGTGTCCGCACATTTTTCTGTTATCTGAGCTACCAAGGAAATTGTATTTAGTCTTGTGCATAGGGGTGAATTAGCACGTTCCACTTGGACCTGTCTGAACTTTTGCTAAAGCTCCTTCCGCATTATTTATTTATTTTTCTTCTTCTCTAATTTATGTGACTTGGGAGTCTGCACTTGTATGTAGTGTATGTATTCCTCCCCGTTATTCCTTGTTTTTTTGTGTAATATTTTTTAAGATGTTCAATTAGAATGAACTCACCGCTTTACTACATGGAAAGGCTGTTGTTAATTTAGAGTATCTGTAAACAATCTACCTGACATCTTTGCCTCGCGCCCCGGTTCCCGAAGCTCAGTTCTCCGAGCACAGCCTTTTTGATTTCTCTGATCCTCTCTTCTTTTCTTTTGTGTTCAATAGATTGAGTTGCTAGTGTGCACCTGTCTGTGTCCTACGTGTTCGTGTCCTTTTGTCCTTGTCTTTTTGTGCACTTTTTTCAAGTTGGTCCATGATAGTTTTTATTGTATATTCTACACTGTGTTTTCATCTTTATACTTTCTGCAGCCCTTGCCAAGCCGAAGTTGGCATTCACTTTCGCCATCCTGATGTGAGTGTCCTGAGACGACACAAGATGACAGTCTCCTCTGCTGAAGTCCAGGCTTCATGGAAGACTGCCAAGGCTGTTTATGGTAAGGTGCTCTACATATTGGGCAATATAATAGCAGCTTATTGCTGCTAGGATTGTTTTTAACACAGACTGTGTTTATGGGCTGGCCTTTAGCAATTCTGATGCCACTCGCTTGGAATGAAACCCCGTAGGAAAATTCCGCATTTCTGTCGTAAGCGGAATGCAGAGTTGACAACAGAAGTGCATCACTACTTCCATGCAGTGTTGCTGTGTGTGTTGTATTTGTATTTTGTATTTGTTTATTTAGTGTTCCCAATAATGGCTAAAGCCTTCCCATTGGTGCGCTTGTGAACGGCGTGAGCGGTGAGCAGTGCCACTCTCGTCCTTCGCCACCGTGCCCATTGATATTCAGAAAGGTTTCCAGTATTGGTCTCTATGATATTTTGTCATATATCGCACATGGACACAACCAGGGCGCTGTACCTACAATTCAACACTCGCAAGACTTGCGTGAATACACCCTGTAGCTGGTCGCACTTTCAGAGTCATTTTAATGTTGCAAAAATAAATAATATTGGCATATTTGTCGTGTTGTATTCTGTCACACTGATCTCTGATCTCTTGAACTGCGGATGTTTTGTATACATTCTTGTACATCTCTCCCTCACATATGTCCGAAAACATTTTACTTAGTCTATCAAGCCGTGTAGTCAAGAAGCTATGATATGTAAAACTCGCCAGAGCACTCCTAATTTGCGAAGCTTCGCGGTAGATTTTTATGAAAAATATTCCGTGCTATTTCCTAACCACGAATACTTGACTGCAGGAGCATGGTATGCATTTGACATACTCTCTTTGACAAGCTACAGCATCATAAATGTCATGGCCAGTGGCGTCACAACGGTCAGCGGCACCCGGGGCGGTTACCCGTCGCGACACCCCTCCCCCCCCCCGCCCTCGCCCTCTCGTGGCCCGCCGCGACGCCCCCCTGAGCGCTGCACCCGGGGCGGTCCGCCCCCCCGCCCTCCCCCCCCCCCCCCTTGTGACGCCACTGGTCATGGCCACGACCATTACTATACCTATTAATTTTTTGGCTGACTGTGTCATAGAAGCTGTGTATGGGCTGGGCCAAACTGCAATCAGCCTTGTGTTATGTGGCACTGCTCTCCCTGTATACACTGGGGCAGGAGTGCAGCCGCATTGCTCCAAGCTGGTGTGTGGTTGATTAAATTGGTATATACTTGCCACCCCACTCTCAGCTTTTAGTGTAGCATCCCGCACATCTTGTGGCAGTGCTGCACACTGCTCTGACACGTGTCATATATTTTTTATATTTTTCACAGAACAAGTGGCAGCAGCACCAGCTCCTGTGATGCACAGCGTGTGCCAGTCAGGTGCAGCCTTGTGTGGTGCAGCTGCAAAACCTGCAACCTTAGATGGAGCAGCTGGTACAATCGGACCTGCATCCGCTGAGGCAGCTGCTAAAGCACCCGCTGTGGTGGATCCATATCAGCTCCTAAACTTCCTAGAATGTGAGATGGTAAGTTGATTTGGTGATTTTTTGCTTTACAGGAGATACCTCTGGATAAAAAGCATTTCTATGCTTGCACAATGTCTTCATGAGGAAAAGGCCTTGACATTTATCATTGATCATGTAGATCTTGATAAATGTTGCTCAAATGAGATCTCTCTTTCAGTACCATTGCCACAAATTATTGTTTTTTGGTGTCGCATCACTTCACCAGCAGTGGTGTGAGAACCAAGTTTATAATGTTTTGGAAAACATATTTAAGGCGACATCTCTTTGTAGAAAGTTTAGACCTGCATCTCTAATATTCTGCTCAACATTTTGAGTGCATAGGGTAGAAAGGCTTGGAGCATCATATTCCCCAATAATTACCTTTGGCCCATGCAATAAACCCTTTTCTGAAGTGTGTGCATGTCCAAGGCCGCCATTTCTTCATCGCGGACCCCGAGTACGCCTTGGAAACAAGCGCCGCGTCAGTGATTGGCGTGGATAGACGTGTGTGCAATGTCAGCATTCCACATGGACTTCGATCCAATCACAGCTTTCGTGTCCAAGATATACCGACCGTCAATGTTGCTTAAATAGGTTTTGAAAATGGTCTATTCTTCCTATGTTCACCAGGTACATGGGAATGAAACTCCAGCAATCTTGGAGCATAAAGTGGCTTCTTTTCTTTTAAGGCGTTAGTTTTATAGTCCCAGCCACGCTCGAGGTTGCATATCAGTGGGCGCATCTTCTCATGTTCTCTATCCATTACGCCGACCGAAAAGTTCAGGGGGCGGGGTGGGGAGGGGAGGGGAGGGGGATTATGGAACACCATCTAAGGAGCTGGGCTAGTAGGCAAAGAGGGCTGGAAAGGGAAGAGCGAAATCACAAGGCATACGGTCAGCCAGTGAGTGCACTGTCAGGTTTTTCTGAGCCGGCCAAATAATCTTT
>JABSTQ010008497.1:0-19021 GCA_013358835.2 Ixodes persulcatus | reverse complement strand
TTCCCAACATCAACAAAATCCTACGCAAAATTTAATATTCTCTCACAAAACCAGCACTTCAATCTGTTTTCCGCAGGCTCCACGCGTCGTCTACCGTCGAGGAAAAAGCCTTAAAGACATGCTAGTACGATCAAAAACCACACATGAGGAGTTCCTGGGTATTCGGCCATGCCGGGTGCCGCAGTGCGTAGCCACATGACGGAATCCATGGAGGCAAAAAGTACAAATTCGGACTCCACCTTTAGGATAAACAGAAATTATAACCGTAACTCAGCTAATGTCGTCCTATCTGTTGCACTGCCAGGTATGCAACATGTAGCATATTGGAAAAACTAATCTCCCTTTCCGTCAAAGATTTAACAATCACAAGTCCCAACTTTAACACACTCCCCAAACTCCCGCTCTCCAAACAGATGTGTCTCGATCAACACCACATAAACAAAATATTTGTAACTACTACTTCAATCGCGATTCAGTACAGCACGCGAAAGGGGAGCAAAGGGAATCGTACCTAATTAAAAAGTTTAGCACGCTTAGAGCGGGCATTAACGAGAGCGCCGGCCTGCTTAGCTGCTTACAACTTGAACGGTTCACCTCTTTGGAACCCGCACGTTGACGGATAAAAAAAAAAAAAAAAAAAACAAAAAAAAAAACAGGCAGAGTCCCCTGCCCAGGAGTTCTTCCTGCACTGGACATCATTACGATCTCGAGGAATGTCTTCACTCTCGGGTGCGAGATGGGGAGGCGGGCGGTGAGAAAAATAAAAGTAAGGGAAATGGAAGAAGAAAAAATAAAGGGGGGGGGGGGATGCTTGCATGTGGGTGGGTGGGGGTGCGGGGGGGGGGGGGGTGAAGAGGGGTGATTGGTTGTGCAACATGAACCATCGCGCGTCTCGGTTCGCGCCCGAGCTGATCCTGTGTCTCTGCTGGGTCGTCATGGCCACCCGTGCGCGCTTTTGGGCCCACTTGATTTTGTTTTATTCCCTTGTTTCGTTCTGGACACTGCCGATGCCCCAACGGCCCCTAGCGGGGGGTCCTTTGGGGATGCAGGCGGGGCCCCTCTCCTGGCCGCGGCCTTCGTCTACCCATGGTCGGTTCTGAGAAGTTGTTTTTCGCCTTTCCTCAATGGTGTGTTTTTTTTTGTTTTTCTGTTGTTTTCTTTGCCGCCGTGTGAAACTGGCGGGCTTAGTTCCAGCTTTCACTGCAACATTAGGGCCTGATGGAGAGCGGTACCCGCTCGGAACGTCGTCCAATAAATACGTTATATATATATAAATATGTGTGTGTGTGTATACGTGTATGCGTGTTTATTTACGCATATCAGTGTATACCTTGAAATGAAAGACAAATGTGACGACTACATTTAACAGTTATGGGTAAAGACGAATTATGGAAGTCACTGTTGATTGTCATCGCTGTTTATCTTCGTTTCCTCTCTCTGTGTTTTGTCTAGTGGTAAAGCTGACCACCCAGAAATGTCAAGTACAATCAAGCTCAAGCTAACCCTGGTATTGAAAGAATCGTTAAATGAGTATAGGATTTGTATAGACTGCCGGAGGTATGTTTGTGGGGACTTTCCTATTATGTTTTATTTTACTGCAAAACGCGGAATTCCCTCGAAAACGCCCTAGGGCTGATGATTTGACTTCGCCCCTGCCTATCCCTGGTGGTGTTAAAAAATCTCAATATCGTATGGACCAATTAGTTATACGCCTTATGGCTCGTAACTTTGCATTTGCGGGTGCGGTAGAAACCTTGGGGATACGACCAAAGTCATTGATTAAAATAAAAAGTAGCACCAGCCCTACTCTTAGCTTCAATAGAGATGGGCGATGAGCCTCGACAACCATTAAGTTTTGACAAAAGGCAACGACCTGGTGGGGAAGGGGGACAATGGCAAAGCCGAAATGGCCTGAGTCTTTGAAGTTGCACCCTACATTTGTAGCAACGAGAATGGTGGAGTCCTCGTGAGTGGACCGCACATTTGGAGAGGGCCGAATTTTTCGGAAAAGGGATGAAAACCTGTGGACTGCGAAGAGGCATTGGCTGCCATGAGAATAGAAAGTGTTTAGGGCGGCAGTAAACATTTAAAAGACGGAAACTTACGGACATAACTGAAATTGACGATATTTGTTGTTAAGTCTTTAGAGCGAGCTCTTAGGCGTCCATTTCCGGCTTGACCGGCGGCGGCGTAACCGCGAGGTGCATTATGGGAAATATCCCATAATAGAACGCGCGGGACTCGTGACGTTACAAGGATCACGTGATGTCACGTGACCTCACGTCACGCGTTGCATTATGGGAAACGTCCCATGATGCAAGGCGCGGGAAGGAGGAGGAGGGGAGGAGGGAGGAGGAGGAGATAAGGAGAGGGAGGACAGGAGGAGGAGGGAGGAGGACAGGAGGCTGAGGAGCTACGGATGAGGAGGAGGGGCATACCCTCCCCTCAGTACCCTCCCCTTCTCCTCCGCCTCCTCAAGAGCTGCGCTCCCATTCGGCGTTACAGGAAGTTGCAAACTTCTTTTTTTTTTCTTACTGCTTAATTAATTCAGTTTGAAGGTTGGGAGTATATTTGGGGAGAAGTATTGGCTCTGATGTGCTTGGTGATAAAAACAAAATTGCGGTGGCTTAGCTCGGCTATGCCAGATTATACGTAGCGTGAGCTTATGCGCACAAAATGAGAAGCGCTATCAAGCGGCTCCGGTGCAGCGTTAGACTTGGCTGCTGCGCAACGTAGGCGCACAGCTGGGCACGCGGCGGCGCCAGTGCGTCTGCCTTGGCTATAACGTCACTCATCTGGAGTGCGCAGACCGGCGAGGCGCGCTTTGCGGCGGCGGCAGAGCGCGCGGCGGTGGCGGCTCGGGGGCGCCAGCTGTGCCCCGTGTGACGTCACTTCTCCTCGCGCATGCGCAGCGCGGCTCTTTGGGAGCCACGCGAAGCTGCTCAACCTCGGCCAGTGTAGCTCACGCTACAAAAAATAAGGTGTGTAATTCGGTAGGATAGCAAACTTTATCAAGCAGCAGTCTTCAAAATGTACCCAAAAGACAAGTGTCGTAACTTGATCTCGCAGCCGGTAAGTTCTAGAGTCCGTTGCAACTCAAGAATGTAGGGCGACGGGAAAAAAGGCCGGGGAGGAGGAACAAGACGGAACGCTAAAGGAGGAGGAGGTTTCCCCCTCTCTTTTCCGGCGTTTCCTCTGCTTCCTCCTCCCCGGCCTTGCTTTCTCTCGCCCTATCTTCTTGAGCTGCAAGGGACTACAGTTTATTGAACACCCCCTAATTAGAAAATCTATTAGAGCAAGCATAAAGAATTGCATATTCAGGCGGATCGTGTTTTGCAGTTCCTCGGTGCCCAACCCAAATTATTCTGAACGGTGCACGTTCCCACACTGCTCAATTGCACTTTTCGCGGGTTGAAGCAATTTAATTATGTCTTGTTTAACAGCGAGAAGCTCACTTATCTCGTACAAAAACCTGCTCCCCGGATAATTGATATAAATGAAATGTTTTACTGATTATATGCTATTTGCGTTTTATTTATTTATGAGGCAAAGGTCTAACCCAGTGGACATTGCATGTATTTCGCCAGTTACTTGGAAGTAACGCAGAAGTATTCAAGTATATACCGAAGTAATTAGTGAACTACTACTTAGGAGGGTAATTTTTGACGGTAATCTATTACATTTTAGGTCAAGTAATCGTCGCGCAGCCAAAAGGAACACCAACCCCGTCTCCCATCCTCACACCGAAGACGCCTGTATCCGAAATACCCCCTAACGTGAGCCCACTCACGGGAGAAGTGAGCACTGTGGTGGTGTGGCCGACAGCCTTGCTCTTCTCGACCAACATGTCCCTCCGACATTCTCGGAAGGCATCGGGCACAAGCGGCGTCCGACATTCGACAGCCTGTTTGGGTACCACCGCTCTCCCTGCGGCCGACAGAGGGACGCGCTGCGAGGACGTGCCAATAGCGATCGACCACGCACAAGCCTAAACTAGGCGACAAGACTCGGGACCAGCCGCCGCGACAGAGGCCGAAATTATCTTTGCAACTTAAACAATGGTATATCACTGATTTGAATACATTAAATAATCGTAGAACACATCCTGTCGTTCTGGTTCACACGTCGGTAGCAGGCCCAAAGACGTTAAATGTCCAAATACTAAAAAAATACCAAAAACAAATCAAAGACGTTTACAAATGTTTGTAATGCGAAATTAGAACGCCAGCTCTTGAGTAGGAGGAGGGGAGGATATGTCCTTGCCTCATCCTCCGTACCCTCTTCTTCTTCCCTGCTCCTCTCCTCCTCCCCCTCCGTCCCCCTCTCCCATCCTCCTGCAATTCAGTTTCCCCCGCCATAATTAGCGGGTAAAATAACGGCACATGACTTGGTGTCGCGTTACCTGTGAACATATTCAGTTTCAAGGCTAGATTTGCCGGGAAAAACAGACGTAACGTGGTCTCAACGCCAATTCAATTCCCCGCTAAATTTAGCGGGGTACTTAATTTCTCTAGAGGTCACATGGCGTCGATTCCCCGCTAAATTGAGTGGGGAATTTACTTGGTGTTGTGGTCACGTGGCGTGAATTTTCCCGCTAAATTTAGCGCGGTTATGCCGACTCCGACAGCAACGGCGACGCCGCGAAACACAGGAACGGGCGCCTAAGAGTTACGCTCCAAAATGTCAAGCGGAGAAGCTTGCATAACCCTATTTGGATTATGCTTATTGCTTCGTGCTTGAACGCTTTTTATTACCGGGTGCCGCAATGAAGACCACGGGACGCGCCACGATATAGGTCTCTTAAGGTGCAGCCCGACCCTTGCTTAGTTTGATTCTGAACCAACAGATGGCGGTGGGATCGTCTTCCAGACTTGTACATGAATGCGAGAAATATTGTGTGGTGGCGCTTCGATACAGTGGGGTATTTTTCTTTATCCTGAATTTGACATCCCTGGTCATTTGCTTGTTTTTCTTTGCACGAGCATTGTTTGGAACGCGCACGGCTGCGCCACTTTTCGCCCATGGGGGCCAGTTGTCTACACTCTGAGCTCACGTCTCCAGTGAATGTTAGCAGAACAAAATGTGAAAATCGTCCTGAGCCAAATGGCGAGACACAGGCACAACAAAACAACCGACGCGTTGAAGAATGTAAAATTGCCTGTGCGCCGTTATCGGAGATTTCGGAGGCCAATTACACATATTTAAATGCGATCAAATTTATGACGGGTCGGCTCTTTAGTCGTGCACGTGTTTGGCTCTATGTGGATTTCCAGGAAAATGTGATTACGTGATAGACTTGGGTTTCCAGAATTCTAGCTTGAGGAATTAAATACCTCAAAAATTAAAACAAATGTTCTTTTTTTTTTTTTGGGGGGGGGGGGGGGGGGGCGGTCAAGTGTCTCATTTAGGTAGCTGGGTGTTATTTTCATCGAAACCACGAGACTGGAAAACACAAAAAATGACACTCAGGTTAAAATATTGAATGGTAAATCTAAGGTAGGACTGGTGCGGGAGTCATAACAAAAAAAGTGCCGAGGTTAATTATTAACTAGTAGCAATAAACGATAAGAATTATTTTTAATACAAGTTGAGTGATAAATGCAATGACTGGCCAGGCAAATATTCTGGGTCTGGGGATAGCTTTTGCACAGAGTTTAAGCAATTTACCAGTCTTATATTCGTGATTTATGCGCGCAAGTAGGGGTGTGCAAAAATGAAAAAGATGCAAACGGGACGAATTTGACTTTGCATAAAATATAGTGTAAGCACGCACATGGTACGCTGATTAAGACTGAAACATCCCTACAATTTACACTAGCGTTGAGCGTATCGAAAGTTAAGGGTGCATCAAAAGCTAAAGCTTGTACAGATGTATTGCTCAGGCCGTTATGTTTGAATGTTCATAGTAAATTATTACCGCCAGATTTGGCGTAAGTTGTCTCCTGATTGCTTACAACAGAAAGAAGAAAACACTCTAACTCTGGTTTGATAGAAAAACGCCACCTGCTGGCAGCTACCAATCATCTCGACGCCGACTATGAGTTTTCACAACATGTCAACGGTCGCGTGCTAAGAACGAGTTTTTCCCACGTGATTTTATACAATCACAATTGTTCTTGAAAAACCTTGTTTACTCAGGCAAGCGGTCACATATGAAGCTTAGAATATTTTGTATTGATTGTGGCACACGGGGCAGGTTGCATTTTTTTTTACAATCCGCGAAATAGAATGTTTTTGGGATACCTTGGTGTCTAATGCATAGTCCGACAACTATTGTCTGTTTAATCATAAGTAAGAGCCGCATAATCAAAGATCTAGACCAAAAAGAAAAAAAAGGACGCGAACACGCGGACACAGATTCAAAATGTAATGCATTCAAAATTAAAATTGAGTTTTTTTTTTTTTTTTTAGAGCAGGAGATTCCTAGGGCGATATTGTTACCCTTTGTAGGTAATAAATTTAGCCAGTGCAGGACAACGGTTATCTCGGGGTCTTTAACATGCATCGCGCAATATATGTGATTCACGATCACACGACCGTAGGATGCAGATGGGCGACAGAACCCAGAGTCCCTGCTAAAGCCCCTTGATGAAGGCGTTTTTTACAAGTACCATCAACCATTGTTGTTGAAACGCGCAAAACACGCGCCACGAGCGGGTGGTCCGCCACCTTTTGCTTTCAAGGGCAAGTCATTTTAGTGCCGCGCCGCCATTTGCCTCCAAGGGCCGCCCGAGACACGGGCCTCGTGCGCTGGCACATTTTACGTTACTCGAAAGACCAACCTAAACACATCAAGGGGCTTTAGTCGCTACAGGTTCTGCAGCGTGAGATCCGTTCTTTGAATGGAGCTCGCACTCGTGCATTTCTCCACGTGCTCTGATCTGCGGTGCCGCAACAGACTCGGCCAACAATCCCCCACCGTACTTGGTTTCGTCCGTGAGCCAAACCAAATGAGCTGCGCTTAGAGTATCGGCACTCTTTTTTACGATATTGTTGTGGGCGCAGCCATCTTGGTGATTAGTACAAATCAAGCGCAACTGCCCATCGTCAGGATTCAAAAGTGCGACTTTCCCAGCATTGATGTTGGTGTTGGGAAGCTCATGTAATATTCTGCTTTGCCTTGTCGCGAACTGTTTAAACATTTGTGGAGGACGGAAAAGCGTTTAATGTGATTTCAGATAAAACTTAAGATAACTGACAACCATCATTCTAAGCACCAAGGTGTATATAAAGCGTAGCTTATTTAGTGGCTCTTGTTTCGCTCGACCGCACAGGCAGAGAAAGAGAACGAACTGCTTGACCTCGCGCTCTTGGAGCTGCTTCAGTGGCTCCATCAGCCCGTAGCGTTCGTTGCGCTCCGAACTAAGGTAAAGCAAAGCAAATATTCAGATCTTAGTGTTTTTCCAAGCCAAACCAACGAAAATCACTTAACACGCCCCAATAAAAAAAAAAAAAAAATTGCGGGTTTATTTTGACTGACTGGAGATCTTTTGATGTGCAACCGGAATCTTAGATTGGCCTCCGTCAGATTGCGTGCACCTCGGTCAATATTTAAACCCTACAAATATTGATTCATGAGCCAGCGCGTTGGCTCAGAGACACTGAGACGTTTTAATGTTTTGTTTTTTTCTTTTAATAACATTGACACTTAAGAGCAACCGAGGTGGTTTTTGAAACAAAATATAGTGAAACTATTCCGACAAGCATAGTTTCATCGCGAAAATGATTTTTGCAAGTGATAAAAACATTAAAATGTTTTTACCTAAGTGGCGGGATCCCTTTCATGGCGCCCATTTTATTGGGATCAACGTTGATTTGGATCGCGTCAGGCATGGCTACCGAAGCACAGTAGAACGCGCTCAAAAGCGGCTGTGGTGCACCCGCAGCCTCGAGCTTATTCTGACATCTCTGACTCGCTCACAGCGGGCATCCAGGCACCTGACATTCTGACGTCTGGCCCCTTGTCTGTCATTCATGTGGCGTTCCAAGCGGCACACGACGGAAAATGCACATCAAGCTATTCTTGAACACGTGTCGCCATCTGTATTTATATTAAGAAACTGCATTTTGCCGTAACTGAACAGGAAATATTTGAGGTCTAGTAACATTCTTAACGAGTAATATATCAATACGAAAGTTTTGGAAAATGTAATATCGAAGGATGCTTCATAATTTGGTGTCTCGTAATTTTGATTAGTTGACGTGATTCCGTTTGTATAGCGCCAGAAAATAATACAATTCTAAACTCTATTTTTCAGTTTAAAACATACGTTATCTGCAGAGTTTGTTGCTTACTTTTTTAATTTAATATATCCAACCGAACGCTCACGTCAAATATCGCGGACGATAAAAAAACACGAGAAATTTTATTTTCAATATTAGAGGTTGTGGCCTATTAATAGCTGAATTTTTAAATAACAACTAAAAATAATCGTAATATCGATATATTAAGGTATTGTTGAAAAACTGCTCTTTGATGTGACTTCAATTTTATACTGGTAAGCTACAAATTAAGGAAGTTATAAGCCGTCAAAAAAAACAACAAAACGTCATGCACGGTAGGGTTGCAACTTAAGCTGTGAGTGACGAAAGCCTGCGCCCTCGGTGCCCGAACATTAGGCCGTACGGCCGCTGTAAAAGAGGGCTCGAGGTATGGAGGGGTAGGCGAGGGGGAAGCATTTTGTTGGCTGCGCCACACAAATGTCGCAAGGCGAACTCCATCTCTTTTCTTGATTTTCCTGTATTTTTAGTGACACACGAAAAACCAAACAAAAAAAAGGCGATCACTTTTCTTCATTTTTTTACTCTACGGCATATACGTTCTCAAAAGAATATCTGACAGGAAATAGCGAATGGAAAACGTTCTTGTTGAGGGGTGACGTCACCAACGTCCAAGATCAGAATGTCACACCGAGGGATTTAAAAAGTAGGATTCGTACGTGGGGACGGGGGACGTGACACTGGGGCAACCTTTTGTTGGCAAAAAACAAGACGAGAAAATGGGAGTAATTCGAAAATTGGCCAGAGCCACGTTCACCTCCCAATACCATTTTGTTTTACGGTCCATCCTATTTCCGGTGGCCGGATTTGGTGCGGAAGGTGCAGACTTTCTTTCTATCTAAACGCGGCCCCCGGGCAACAGGCTACGAGTCTCGATTCCCATGTTTTCAGCGCTAGAAATCGCAAGCGCCATCGTGATCTCATCTCGCCGATTCATTTTCAATCGAAAAGTCGCTCCGCTCTTTTAACGTATTCACATAGTTTTTACTTATCTGTGTTCATCTGCCCTTTTTTTCGCTTTATCTTTTGGTTCCCAGCTTTTTATATTGTACAACAATTCCTTTAACAGGCTGCAAACGCTAGCTCTTTGTTGAAGAATGCATCTCGGTTGCGCGAAATCTCGATCGGCGGGAGCAACTGCCGAAGATAAAGCAACGACTTCGGCACCATTAAAAGACAAGTAGGGTGTTGCAATAGAAATCGTCAGGAAAGCAAGAACTGTCAAATAACTGATGTTTTTAGAGACATGTTGAGCTTTTTTAACTCCTGAGTGAATTGAGCAACGGAAACGACATTGTACTTGCTTTCTTGTTCTATTAAAAATGCGAGCACGTTGGCGGGGCATAGAAGGTTGTCGCTGCTAGTGACTTTATAACCAGTAATGCGTACTTGACGTTTCTTGATGCACGTGAGTTAGAATTACGGTTTGTTGGAACGCGTCTTCGACTGTTGCGTTCAACGTCCTTCCCAGGCCATGCGTCGAAAGTGACCTTAAAGAGCTCACCGATCAAGACGCCGTGGCAGGCGACTCGCGATTCTGACGGTTGGTCGTACAAGTTCCGGCAAAATCCTCCAGCCGAACGCGAGTGTCGCGGTAGTTGCTTAGATTCAACTCCTGACTACCGAAGCTTTCATGGACTTTCAAGCTGGAGACCGACCAGCTGCTGAAAAGGCGCCTGCCCTATGCACCTCCGTTACAAATGTTCTCACCAGGGTCGCGGCAAGAAAGATCGTAATTATTTTGTGACGTCATCGCACGAAAATTGAGAGACCCCTAAGAGGAACACGGTAAAACACACGAGTCAAAAACACACTCCAGACGGGTTAGAATGCACGGCAGTCTCGAAAACAAACTCACTTGTGAAAAGGTAGGAGGCCCACAGGGCAGGTTGCATGATTGCCGACACCCGGGATATGCATTCGTGAGACGGGTTGCCGTATTTGTCCGCAAAGATTTTTCCGTTGGCGTACGGCAACAGCTGTCGCAGTACGGACCAGGCGAGCAGTAAGTGCGTCTCCTCGCTCTCAAGGTCCGCTAGCAGATAAAAGAGGAGGTCCAGTAGATTCTTCGGTATCAGGAGGTGGTCTTGGCCGCTGTACTTTGTGTCCGTGTGTTCGCTGATGGTCGACGTGAAGCCCGGTGATTTTCCTGTGGGTTGTTACGTAAACATCGTTAGAGAGAAAAAAGTTGCTTAATGATGGTGACGCAAGGGCGTGTCGTGCTTGGCAAACCGCTACATGGAACAGTCTTGAAGGTACAATCAAAGTCAACATATTCAATCATCTACAGTCTGACAAGCTGATGAACGTGTGCAATATAGATACAGGGTCTGACACAATGGCAAATACCAATTACAGCAATTTTGGAACTATAGCCCTCAACGAGTGCATAATCGGCTTTTGGTGCCTAGTTCGCAAATAACATCCGAATATATACAGCACACCTTGACATATGCCTGCTGTTCATGATCTCACGAAGGACAAGTGATGAGGCGGTAAATAACTGAGTAAACTAAACGTTTAATCGGGTCAACTTGTGCCCAAAATAAAGAAGGAAACAAAAGATAACAGTAGAGCGTCGCGGGCGTCGAAGTCGGCGAAAGAGCAGAGTCGAACGCTGGGGCGAAACTGACTTGGCTCGCCACGCGGAGCACCTTATGTACGCGCGTAGGCTTCTGGATTGAACGGCGTGGAAGGTTCGGCGTGTAGAACTTTCTAAACTCGAACAAGCAACACAGTTCTTGAATTTACCATAAAATTACATTAGATGTCAACAAAAAGGCGTCCCCGCGGCCAGGAATCGAACCCAGGCTTTTCGCGTGGGAGACAGGCGCTATAACCTTTAGGCCACGCGCGCGCTGCCCACTTGGCAAGCTGCGCACGCGGCATCGCTCCCTCCTTTAAAAATTGCATCGCCCCGATGCAGCACAAAACAAACCAAACAAAAAAGAACGGTAAGCTAAAGAGCCATTTGTAACTGATAAGGTCCACAGTCCTATCGAGCGTAGTACGGCTTCATGCGCACGACGTAGACGACTTCTGGTCGTGGAGGGCGGCGTGATGAAGTCCGTGTTCCGTCGGGCATCACCTCGTAGTTCAGATCCCCGAGTCGACGAAGCACTCTGTAGGGTATGAAGTAGCGCTTCAAGAGTTTTTCGCTGAGACCACGGCGGCGGATCGGTGTCCACACCCACACCCTGTCTCCGGGCTGGAAGTGGACGTCCCGACGACTAAGGTTGTAGCGGCCAGTGTCGACTCGTTGTTGGGCTTGAATACGGTGTCTGGCGAGCTGGCGGACTTCTTCTGCCCATTGGGCAACCACCTGGGCGTCGTCGCTTCCGTCGACAGCCGGTTCGTGGGGTAACATCGCGTCCAGCATTGTTGATACTTTGCGACAATGAACCACCTGGAAGGGTGTCCTTCCGGTGTTCTCTTGCACGGCCGTGTTGTAGGCAAATGTGACGTACGGCAACACCTCGTCCCATGTCTTGTGCTGCACGTCGACGTACATGGAGATCATGTCGGCGATGGTCTTGTTGAGTCTCTCTGTCAGCCCGTTGGTCTGCGGGTGGTACGCCGTTGTGCGCCGATGGCTGGTGTGGCTGAGACGAAGGATTTCTTGCGTCAGCTGGGCCATGAACGATGATCCACGGTCTGTCATCAGAACTTCGGGAGCGCCGTGCCGGAGGACGATGGACTCGATAAACAATTTGGCGACTTCCACAGCAGTCCCAGCAGGAAGGACTTTTGTTTCAGCGTACCGTGTGAGATAATCTGTGGCGACGATAATCCATCTGTTTCCTTGCGTCGATGGTGGCAAAGGACCAAGTAGATCCATTCCGATCTGCTGGAACGGTGCGGTCGGGGGAGCAATCGGCTGCAGAAGACCTGCCGGCTTCGTCGGCGGTTTATTGCGTCACTGGCACTCGTGGCACGACCGTGTGTAGAAGTGCACTGCCTTCGGCAGCTTGGGTCAGTAATACCTTTCACGAATTCGGGCCAGCGTACGGCTCTAACCAAGGTGTCCCGACGTCGGATCGTCATGGCAGGCTTGAAAGACCTCCTCTCGAAGGTCGGCCGGGATTACCAGCAGCCACGGCGAGTTGCTGTCCCCAAAGTTCTCTTTGTAGAGTACACCTTGTCGAATGGCGAAGGTCGGCAGGGTTCGTGAGAAAACACGGGGCACGGTACTCCCGCAACCTTCCAGGTGCTGAATTAAAGCGCGCAGCTCAAGATCGTTTTGTTTACGTCATGAAAGGTCGTCGGTGGTCAGTGCTCCTAGGAAGCGTCATTATCGTCGCTGGTGCCGGAAGATGTTTCGACAGGAGCCCTGGACAAGCAGTCAGCGTCGCTGTGCTTGTGACCTGACTTGTAGACTACAGTCGTGTTGAACTCCTGTAGTCGGAGATTCCGCCGAGCGAGGCGTCCTGAAGGGTCCTTGAGGTTCGCAAGCCAGCAGAGCGAGTGGTGGTCTGTGACTACGCGGAACGGGCTCCCGTACAAGTACGGGCGGAACTTCGTGATTGCCCAGACGACCGCAAGACACTCCTTTTCAGTCGTGGAGTAATTGTTTTCCGATTTGGAGAGCGTCCGACTTGCGTAGGCGATGACTTGCTCGGTGCCTTCTTGGACTTGAACCAGTACCGCTCGAAGTCCTGCATTACTAGCGTCCGTGTGAATCTCGGTTTGCGCATCATGATCAAAGTGTCCTAGGACAGGAGGAGTCTGGAGTCTTCGCTTCAGCTCGTCGAATGCCTGCTGCTGCTCCTCGGCCCATCCAAACTTCTCGGCGTCCTTCGTGAGGTTTGTGAGCGGTGCGGAAATCGTTGCGAAATCCCGAACGAAGCGTCGATAGTAGGCACAAAGTCAGAGGAATCTTCGCACGGCCTTGTCGTTTGGCGCTGGGGAATGCCGCGACGGCGCGAGTCTTCTCGGGGTCTGGGCGCACGCCTTCGTTACTAACCACGTGGCCTAAGAACTTCAGTTCGTCATAGGCGAACCGGCACTTTGACGCCTTGAGGGTGAGCCCGGCGGTCTGTATGGCTTGGAGAACCGCTCGGAGTCGTCGCAAGTGTTCGTCGAAGTCTGTTGAAAACACTACGACGTCGTCAAGGTTGACGAGACAGCTCTGCCACTTCAGCCCTGCCAGTACGGTGTCCATGACACGCTGGAAAGTTGCTGGCGCCGTGCATAGTCCGAAGGGCATAACCTTGAACTCGTACAGTCCATCCGGCGTGACGAAGGCTGTTTTTTCGCGGTCCCGTTCGTCGACTTCGATCTGCCAGTAGCCGCTCTTAAGGTCCATCGATGAGAAATAACGAGAGCGGCGCAGCCGGTCTAGAGTGTCGTCGATGCGGGGGAGTGGGTAGACGTCTTTCTTCGTAACCGCGTTCAGCTGCCGGTAGTCCACGCAGAACCTAAGCGTTCCGTCCTTCTTCTTAATCAGCACTGCTGGAGACGCCGGACTGCTTGAAGGTTTGATTATTTCGTCTCTCAGCATCTCTTGAACCTGCTCCTGGATCACCTTCGTTTCTTTAACGGAAACTCTGTACGGCGATCGATGCACAGGGCGCGCGTCGTCCTCCGTAACGATGCGGTGTTTCGCAACGGCGGTTTGGCGCACCTTCGACGACTTCGCAAAGCAGTCGCGGTATTCGGCGAGGAGGTTAAGCAGCTGCCGTCGTTTCGGGCCCGGAAGCTTAGGGTCAATGTCGAGCTGCGCTGGCGACGTACAGTCTTGCTTATGTGGCGAAGTTTCGTCAGTAATCGCGACGATTTCGAAGGCGTTTCAAAGTTCCTCGACGCGGCCCACGGCTGCACCTTTCGTGAGGTGTTGCGTTTCATTTCGGAAGTTTGTAACGAGGATCACACTCCACCCATCCTGAAGTTCGGCCACTCCTCTTGCGACGCCTATTCCTCTTCCCAGGAGCAATTGAAGGTTGCCTTCCCAGGACAACTTCGCCGCAGGTAGCTGTATCGGCTACGACGGGTACGACAACACTTGATTGCGGCGGCAGGTTCACGTGGGCGGCGGCGACTCGGAGGGCGGCTGACGCTGTTTGGGGTTTGTCTGAAGGCGGAACAGGCTTCCGCAACGTCAATCTGTTCTCACCCAGGCCAATGATGGCGCCGTGTTTGCACTGAAAGTCCATGCCGAGAATGACATCTCTGGAACTGTCTTGTAGAACGACGAATTCCACAGGGCACGTTTCGCCGTGAATTTCGACGCGAGCAGTGCAACTTCCGACAGGTGTGATAAGGTGTCTTCCGGCGGTTCGAATTTGTGGTCCTTCCCAGAGCGTCGTAACTTTTTGCAGGCGGCGAGAGAGCCACCCACTCAGGACTGAGTAGTCTGCTTCAGCGTCCCCGAGTGCCGATGCATCGTAGCCGTCGATAACAACATTTAGGCTGTTGGACAGCGTTACAGGGGCTTCATTGCGATGCGTGGCGTAAGGAGAGTGGGAGCGCTCCGGCGTTCTTGGAGGCTCTTTACTTTGGTCGTCTTCGGCAACGCCACCTCCAGGCGTTGCCGCACTTAGTTTTCTTGACGAGAAATGGGCGACAGGCTCTCAGGACGAGGTCGGTGCATCGGCGAGGCTGGACGTCCTGGAGACGGCGACCGGGACCCGCGGCGTGGTGCAGGTGGAGGAGACTGAGGTTGTCGAAGATACTCTTCAATCTCCTGTTGTTGCTCACCGTAGCGTGGGCGTGGGATGCTCGGGTGGAAGCCGCGCAGCCCTATTTGCCGGTAGGTGCAACGGCGGTAGATATGGTCGGCTTCCCCACAGTGGTAGCACAACGAGCGTCGATCGGCCGTTCTCCAGACGTCGGTCTTTCTTGGCGCGGGTTGGTCTCGGCGGTCGCGCTGATGTCGTCTTTCGTGGCGTCGGGTGTACGCCTGCGTTGGTGAGTCCTGTTCTGCGGCGCAACCGGGTAACGTCGAGTAGCTAATGGCGGTCGTCGGGCAACTGCAGCATAGGTCAGGGTGGGCTCCTCGGGTGCTGCCACGTTGACAGGAGCCTCCGGTTGAATTGCCCGCTGAACTTCGTCGCGTACCACTTCGGCTATCGACAGCGAAGCCGGCTGGTTGGCCGCAGGCAGCAGCTTCCTGAGCTCTTCCCGGACGATGTCTCGTATGACCTGGCGGATCTCCGGAATACAGGAGCCAAGGTCGCAGCTAGACGGCGTGAGGGCAGCGAGTCCGAATGGTCCATGGTAGTGACTGGCTCGGGCTTGCAGGGCACGCTCGATGTTTGTCGCCCCGGGGACAGAATCTTTGACGGTTGTCGGAGGGCTACGAACAAGACCGCCGAAGATTTTGTCCCTCACGCCCCGCATGAGGATTCTAACCTTCTTCTCTTCTGTAGCCTCAGGGTCGGCGCGTGCGCTCAGGCGTAGAACGTCCTCCACGAAGCTGGTGATGCTCTCCTTGGGGCCTTGGGTTCTAGTTCGAAGTAGGTCTTCGGCTCTCTCTCGGCGGTGTTGGTTGGCAAATGTCGCCTTCAGCCGACTCTTGAAAACGTCCCAAGTTCTCAAAAACGACTCGTGATTTTCGTAACAGTACCTGGCAGTCCCGTCGAGCTAGAAATACACGTTTTGCAGACGCTGCTCGTCGGTTCAGCCATTGTGGCGGGCGACGCGCTCATACTGGTCGATCCAATCTTCGACATCTTCGTGAAGTTCACCGTGGAACGGAGCAGTTGTTCGTGGTGCAACGGACATGTAGATGACGGCAGAAGCGGCCGGGGTCTGCGACTGCTGGTCGTTCATTGTCGGCCTCGTTGGCTGCCTGGTCCTGGGCGGCAGAAGTCCGAATTCCGGGTGTAGGCCTTGGGTGCGACGGCTGAACCGGATCTCTGTAGTGCTTTCGATGGTTCTTCGTGGGCTTGGCGTCGGACTTGCACTGCGGGCCCTCGGAGTGGTACGCGGCAGGGGCATGCGGTACCCCGCACCTCCACCAAAATGTCACAAAGGACAAGTGATGAGGCGGTAAATAACTGAGTAAACTAAACGTTTATTCGGGCGAACTTGTGCCCAAAATAATGAAGGAAACAAAAGATAGCAGTAGAGCGTCGCGGGCGTCTAAGTCGGCGAAACAGCAAAATCGAACCCTGGGGCGAAACTGACTTGGCTCGCCACGCAGAGCACCTTATGTACACGCGTAGGCTTCTGAAATAATCGGCGTGGAAGGTTCGGCGTGTAGAACTTTCTAAACTCGAACAAGCAACACAGTTCTCGAATTTACCTTAAAATTACATTAGATGTCAACAAAAAGGCGTCCCCGCGGCCAGGAATCGAACCCCGGCTTTTCGCGTGGGAGGCAGGCGCCATAACCATTAGGCCACGCGCGCGCTGCCTACTTGGCAAGCTGCGCGCGCGACAATAATCTTAAATAAGTTTGCATGATATATTTAATTATTACCATACCCTGTCATTCAGAAAACCTGCTATGTTTCGTCATATAAACAATTAATATGGAACAAATTCTTATATTGTCCGCACTTGCAGATCGTCCGCATCACGAAAACATTGCACTCATAAATATCTGTGTATAGACTTCGAACTATATTCGTGATAATTAGGTAAAACTAATATAAATAAAATAAAACAATTATTCTTTTATATTAACGTTATCAAGCATGGCGGACGTCCCGGTAGCAGTGTAGAATGAGCATTAGCTAATATTTATGTAAATTTTTACTTTTTAAATCATTATCTGGCAAATTTCTATCGGGTACGTGTTTCTCGGCGTAAAAGAAAAGTTATCAAGTGTAAAAATGGAAAACCATAAATTATGCCTCCCACTATTCCTGGGAAAGTGAAGCTTAGAGGAAAGTGATGTATCAAAAAAAGACACGAGAACGGTGGAAGTTCCATACGGAAACCGTCTCCTTACTCATGAGGGTGGGCTGCGAGTAACCGTTATGCCAATCTAGCAGCGTCCCGTTATCTATGGGTCACCTGGTCGTTGAAGAAGTGGGCTACACCCTGCCATACACTTTGGGGTGGAGATGTCAGTTCGCAGCACAATTGATCTGTCTGCATTTTAACATCAATGCCAAATAATAACTGGGAGCACGAAATGTCTATTTTGAATATGGGAACTATATGGTGAAAAAAGTGCAAGTAGATGATTAGATTTTAGGTAATTAAATTGGGGGAATGGCAACACTACACTTCCTCCCTGACGCCTGCCATTATTAATAATAATAATAATAATAATATTTTATTGCAAATGAACAAGACGTATGTTAAATCAGACCTGCCTAAGCCACATTGGGCTTGACTGGCAGCGTCTTATATTGATAACCTAATCTTAAAAGAATAATTGCAATAACAATAAGGAGAACAGAAAGAACAAAAAAGAGCGGAAAAAGAAAAAGGAAAAGGGAAGGTAAACGTAAAATAAAAATAATAAGAAGAAAAACAAAGAAAAACGTTTGCATAAGTGCAACCTAACGACTCCTCTGCCCCTCCCCGAAATCGGCAACAGTGACGCCCCACGAATAACACAGAAATGCAATAATAAAATTAAATATGCAAAAAATTGATTGAAATATAAAATTGAAAAAATTCAAAACTGACTTTTGAACACACACAAAAAAGAAGTCTGAATAAGTTCATAAACACACACATCATGACGCTGTAATCCTACATAATATTCAATAGGCATATGTCTCAAAGTCATACCGAAATCCAAAGAAACGAAAAAAAACATTCCACAAAAAGAAACAGTACGTAGTGGAACACTGAGTGAAGTGCCATAATGTAGTAATACTCTTAAAAAATTGTCAATGATCTCTTTCGTTTTTGGTACAACTTGGTCGTCTTGAGTGTTTAGATAATTGAAGGTGTTGGGATGCATGATCGATAGTGTCTGATTCCCATTGGTTGTTCTACAAATGGGTACTTTTCAGATCTATAGGCTACGAGTAGAGCATGCTGGCCTTTTCGTCGAAAGAGACGATATTTCAACAAGATTACGATCATTTTTTTATTTCTAAACTATAATCCTACATATACCAAATTTGTACAAATTATACTAGGCAGCACAAGGCATTGGGCGTGTATTAGAACGCTCTTTAAAGAAGTGGGCCATGAGTTGCCCACTGTATCTTCAATTTGACCGCTATTGGGTATGTGTTGAAACAAATGGCCATAACTGACTCACTGTGTTCTACTTGTAACCAATATTGGGTTGTCATTGTAATCATATTGGATAAATTGGAAACCACTTCCTGTGGATTCATAATGAGCTTCCAAGGCTGTACAATATGGGACACTCATTGGCACTTTGTTGTATAAACCAGAGGCAAAATCCAGTGGAGTGCCACTTGATCTCGCAATGTTGACCAATATTAGGCGGTCATTGACACATCGTTTAATAACTTGAATACTACTTCAAATAGAGTTTCCCTGGGCTTAGAATATTGCTCACTATTGGGCAGTCATTGGCATTGAACAAATCGGAAACGACTTCCCACAGAGTGCCAGCTTACAATGTTGTCAAATATTGAACACTCATTGGTAACTCGTTTGATAAATTTGATATCACATACAATGGTGCGTCAAAGGGTTTTCAATATTGCTCAAAATGGGGCAGGCACTGGCCTGTCATCGACAGTTATTGGATAAATTGAATACCACTTCCACTGGAGCTCCAATGAGCTCCCAGTGTGGTCCAATATGGGAGACTCATTGGCTCCTCGTTGGATAAATTGAATGCCACTTCAAATGTTGG
>JABSTQ010008496.1:0-56478 GCA_013358835.2 Ixodes persulcatus | reverse complement strand
CCTATAGTTTGCTGGAGTCGCAAATAGTTGAGCTGCTCGGCGAGGGCGGCCCCCGCTGTGGCCTTGCGCATCGGAGGTAGTCCCTAGAGTAAGTTGTAAGCGGAGGAACGACGTCAAGAGCTCCAAGTGTGATACCGCAGATAAAGTTTCAGAACCTCAGCGCTGCTCCTGCTTGCACACGGAACCTCTCGTCCTTGTGGTCCAACCCTGATAAGAAGTAGCGGTAGTGTCTTGAAACCATTTGAAACGATCTTGTTCACCATGGCGTGTGCAGTATTTGTTCCCTCTTTTTCTCGAATGGCGAGGCCCAGAACTCTCAGTGCTTTCTTGCATCCTGTAACTTCTTGCAGAGCATTAAGACAGTGGTTAGATCTTCATGCTCATCAGAAAGGCCTCCGCATGCGAAACACAGGCCAGATAATGTGATTACAAAGTTCGGCTCACGCCGGAAATGCAGGTTCAACTTTTGAATGTGACACAACAATGGTGCCATCTTAGCGTAGGACTTGATGTGCATTAGCATAAATGTTGGCACATGCGGCTAGTTTTCTGAGAATAATTAAAGTCGACGCACTCAAGTCACATTTATGTAAACGTGGCAAACTGAACGAGATAAACGGGAATTAAAGTAACAATACTAGGCAGGAAACTGAGGGAGAGGGGGAAATGAGACAGCTTGGGGACATCAGAATGCCGAGCTTTGGTTGGAATGATTGGTGAGTAGATCTAACCTAGCTGCCTTTGTCTTCATTGCACTCGTCAAACAAGTTAGAACGCGGAACACCAGCATCTGCGTTTTGCTCTTGCATCAGCATGTGTTCGACACGTGTAGTGCAGACCCAAGGCCCTGGCGTTAGGCCCACCCACTAATCATTCCAACCCAAGAGCTCAGCATCCTGACGTCCTCGTACACTCTGTCCTCTTCCTCCTCTCTCAGTTGCTTGGCGCTTTTGACATACTGAACCCGTGACAGGTAAAGGACAGACACACTTCGCTATTCAGCAATCGCCCCAGGCCACAAGTATACTATAGCCCTCTTCTCTTGGCAATAGCAGCACGCGCTCGCCAGACGGATTCTTGTGCCGCTGGTAAAATCTGGGCCGGCTTGCTAACAAGCGTCTCAGCTGAGACTGGGTGAAGAAAGCACTGCAAAGGACTGAGGCACGCGAGCGTCTTGACAAAGCATTTTGAGTCCCGCTCAGCTTGTGCTCTGGCTTGGCAGTGCTTTCTTTCACCCAGTCTCAGCTGAGACGCTGCTTCTAGCAAGCCTGGAGCCCTGGCGCCCTTACCTCAGCTGGCGATTGCATGCTCTGAGCGCGTGTCGCCCTCGAGCAGTAGAGGGTAGGGTGTCGCGAACCACCCTAGGTCGATTTCGAAGGTTTCGATATTTGCGAAGCGAACTGAAGTTCGATTTCAAAAATTTCGATATTTTCGTACCGACCGAGGTTCGAATTCGAAAAATTCGCAACTTTCGATCACAGTAGAGTGTCGAATTCGAAAAGTTTGAAGCTTTCACGGTTCTAAAATTTCGGGTTCGAATATTTCGAATATTTTTTTACTTGAGGTTCGATAAATTCGAAGATTTCGAACTTTTTACTTGAAATTCGAATTTAAAAATTCTGAATTTCTTAAGATCTGAAGTTCGAAGATTGCGAAATTCTTGGAAATAAATTCGAAAAACTTTGAACGCTTCGAATTTTTAAGACATGAATTCGAACAATTCGAAGATTTCAATTTCTTCCTGCACAAAGTTCGAAAAGTTCGATTTCTTTCTAACGCTGAATTCGAAAAAAAAAAGAAAAAAAGTTAAATAATTTTGAATTTTTTTCAAGTCCAAGTTTTCAAGTTCCTCCACAGTTTTCAGTTTAAAATAACGTTTTCACGACGCACTGGTGTTCATGGCAATCACGTTTAGAAAAGGTAGGGTGTGAGAGCCTTAGGCTCTGCGAAGCTTGGCAGGCAACTTAAATGTCAGACGAAGAAGGTCTCCATGGATGTGCTGGAATATTGCCAGTGCAGAGTGACGTGTGACCATAGAGGGGGGGGGGGGTGCGGGTTCTTAACGTGGCATCCGCATAGGGATTCAACAACACACCTGTTTTACGATACTCATACAGTTCGAAAGTGCCAGGGGCGGCAGGAGTTGAGGCTCAGAAAAACCTTGAAGCGACCTAGCAAACTACATCCCCACCCCTTGCAACGCTGGTAGTATCCGATCGAACGCCCGCCCGACTTTACGCATGCATATAGTAAGTTAAGTTTGTAATTGTCCTGGAGGTTTATTTTCTGGGACGGAGGATCGCCTCGCAAAAAGCACAGAAGCCGACACAACTCGAGGTCGAGGAGCGTTCTACCATAGAAGTGGCGTCGGAAGAGTAAAAAACGGGGAGGGAAGAGGGGAGAAGGGGGGGCCTCAGCCCCCCTTCCCCCCTTCCAGATATTTTGGACTGTTAAAGAAAACAATACGGGGAAAGAGGGCGTGGTCGAGCTTATTTTAATCTGAGATTATTTATGCCTATGTATAGCTACTGTCGCTCTTCACTGCATAAAAGATTGCGTAGATGGTCATTGTTAGAAACTCGTCAGAAGGCACTACTCGTCACATGCTTAGTGGTTCGGAAGTTCAAAGCTATGTCTTTACGACCTAAATAACTGTGCCAATGGTAAAAAAAAAAAAAAAGAATAATGCGGGGATAAAAAGCTGGAGAAAGAAAAAACTATCAAGAACTCGCCGGATATGTGTTGTATTCTTGCATATTCAGAGGTTCAGAACTTCGAAACAACTTTCTCCTACCAAAATGTGTACAGGCTAAAAGAAACACGTCCCAGGAACGTGAAGCGAAAAAAAAAAAAAAATGTTTTCTTTTAATGCTGAACTTGAACAATATTAGAAATCTTCTCCCATGAGTTAATTTATTCCTTAACGTGAAAAAACAATAAATACATTATTTTGTATTCTGCAGATGGCAATGATATGTACTGTCTGTGGTGTTAATTTAAATGCGATACCTCAAACAACTTAGATGAAAATAAATACCAAGTTTAGGGCATAATTGCATGTAGATACATGTTTGGACATTTCTTCGAAACTCACCTTGAATAACAATAGTCATATCTTAAGACGACACTTATCTAGGCTATACATAGATCATCCTTAAAAAGTTTAACACCTCTACCATAAATAGCTTCGGCTACATCGCGCTTCAAATCTGGCATAAACGATAATCGTCAAAAACCCGTCGTCCTTCCTCGCTTCTTCGGGAATTTATTTATTTAAAACTAAGCATGCCACAACATTGAAATAAACGGCATTGCCTTTCGTAAAGAACGGAACACCGCATGTAAAAGTTCGAGAAAAAAAAAATGAATGTAGTACCTCACTACTTGAATTCAAATGAAACCGTCCGCCGGTCTTTCGAAGTTCGACGAACGTCGAACTTTTACCCTAAAAGTTCGAAGTTCGTAGAACTTCTGACTTTTCAGGATTGGAAAGTTCAAATTCTATTGATAAATAAGTTCTAAAGTTATCGATTTCCTTAGCATAGGAAATCGAAAGTTCGAACAGCTTCGAACTTTTTAGTGCAAGAAATTCGAAAGTTCGAAAATCATCGAATTGTTTGGTCAGTCAAGTTCGGAAGTTCGACAAGCATCGAATTTTGCAGTGTGATAAATTCGAAAGTTCGAAAAGGATCGAATTTTTTAGCGTGATAAGTTCGACGGTTCGAAAAGCGTCGAACTTCTTAGCTTAACAAGTTCGAAAATTCGACTTCCGTCGAATTTTACGATATAGACAATTCGAAAATGCGAAATCTTCCGAACCTTCCGAATCGCTTGATTCGATCATCGAAACTTCGAATCGAAAAAAGTTCGCGGCATCCCTAGTAGAGGGCCTCTGAAAACGCTCCAACCGATCCGCGGGAAATTGGCGAAGCGCGTCGAGCGAGCCGCATAAGTTTTCTGCACTGCCTTTTTCGGAGGAGTTTAATCTGAAGCCACTCGCAACATTTCAGTTTCAATAGTTGTGTTGGCGATGTTGTGGCAGTCACGAAAGTGACTGCCAGTGCCACTTCGCAATAGAAAGTTCCGTGGATATCTCAGGGATGCGGTGCTGTTACAAGCGCCGTTACGAGCATCGAAGGCAGGCGATGCGATACAAGGCGGTGCCGTCGTTCAACCACGAAGACGAGTCCGAGTGCCAAACAAGCGCTCGCTATTTGCCAGGGAAAGGGGCGATAGGCTAAAGCATACCTTAGCAAGCCCACGGCAACAGTGGAACACTTCGCTCTGAACAAAGAAAAGAGTTGTGCTTACCGGACGTTTCAACTTTCCGTAGCCCTCCCGCTGTCAGCCAACGGTCACTGACTAGACGCGGCGTCTCCCAGACACCGTTTGACACTCTTGAACAAAGTACTAGTAAGAAACACCCATAACTGAGGTTGTTAAAAGGAAAAAATAAGCGCGAACCGGAGCAACCACCGCAACGTACCGCCGCCGCCACTCCGAACGCAAAGCTATGGACTTTCGTCAAAAAGAAGACTTCGAGCGGGGACATTTTGGACGGTAGCTAGCGCCGCCTGCCCCACGCACCCTGTTTCGGTTTCGTTTTTAAAAGCCGAAAAAGATAAAATCGCTTTATCGGATGCAAATAATACTTAAAACTACTAAAATCATCAGAACCTTAATTTGAAAGATAGATTGTAGATTCTGCTGTCTCTCGTTTTATTACAAAATTGTTTTTTTTTTTTTTTTGCAAATGATTTTGTATTTTTGAGTTTAATCATTTTTGCACGTGATTAAATATAAAGATCGGCGACTTGAATTCAGAGTATGATTGATGTTGTTTGTGTGCCTAATTTTTGTCACTTTAGCTGCTGATATATGACGCACATTTTACGCCATATCGAAATAAAAGGGCACAGCGAGATTGGTGCGTTTTCCACCCATCGTAGATAACACGCCAGCTCGTTGTCCTTTTTGAGCATTGCACGGTGATCCGGTACGCGAACAGTTAGAAAGCAGTCTGCCAGTGCTGTAGCCAGGAAATGTTTTTAGGGGATGTTTTTCTTTGCTCAAACTACTCGAAAATAAAAAATAAACAAAAAGATTTAAGAAAGAGGAAAAGAAATCGCACAAACACAATTTTGGTGACTATTTGTCTCTTCCTCAGATGACGAAAATTCAACCTGTTTGATTTCGTTCGTCCGATCTTTAAAGAAGGGAACTTTAATGTGGAACAACGAAAACACGCAACCATAAAATATAATAATGGGCTTTGAACAAAGAAGTCCAGACAGGCTCACAAAATATTCCGGTGCGTTCACTTCTCTGCGGAACACTCGGGTATCCAATGACTGAAAACTACGTAAGAGTGCCAAAGAATAGTGAAGTTTAGAATACGATTACTCATAAAAACTGCAATGCGCACCGACCGGGACAACGAGCATGTGAAACGTCACGTTCATTGTTCCTGCGCACATTTTTCAGAAATGATCGTGCTATGGTCATGTTTCGGGTTCTTTCCGTTCTTCGTTGTCGTTTTACGAGAAAGTGGCAGAGAAAAGTACCAGTTTCTATCGTTTTGTGGGGTCTAAACATTTAGTGGAAGCCGCCGTCGGTCGATAGAAAGAAGCGAGAGGACCCTTTCGGGGCTGTCTTGGATGTTCCCGTGAATGTTCGTAAGCGCAACCCCTATGCTCCGTTCACCCTTAGCTGATACTATACTTCGTCTCACCCTAGCTTGGACTAACCGTGAAGGCTGTGCTAGCGCGAGCGGCCAGCCTTGACTGCCTTGACTAGAGCACTTGCTGCACGAGCGCTCGTGCAGCCGCCGCGGTTTCATTCAAAGCGACTAGCTCGCGCTTTTAGCACGCGCGGCTAACAACAGTCCATACTAAGGTGAGACGAAGTATAGACCTTTCCAAGAAAGAGCGTATGGCCGGTGCCATTTCCAGTGTTCGTGCGTATGGCGCGTCCTTTGCTCGTTTTCCGGAGCAACGCACACGCGCGTGCTGAGCTGTGGAGATCGCACGCTGGGCTGTGGATTTGTAAACATTGGAAAGGTCTATAGAAGCTCCGTCTTCAGTGCAAGCTTTCTGCCCTTGGTGACACAAGTCTGAAAGCGCAGGCGCGCGCAAACAAAGCACAGCGGCAGCCAGCGAGCTCGCGATGAAGGCGGAGCTTCTGGTCTGAGCTTAGAACGGAGTAGCAAGCGCTCCTGGGACGTTGAAGTATGAAGGACGAAGAGGTATGGCTTCCGTCTTCGGAGTCTCGAGAACGAGCGTGTTGCCTCAGCGGTGCTAACGGGCAGGGTGGCCAGGATTTGCAGCAGGCGGTTTACATTAGAATACAAGACCTGGGGACCAAGGCAAGTTGTCTCTACCGCTGAGACGTGCTAAGCGGTGTGGTCCCTTCACATCTGTGTCCAAACCAGAACTTCCTCAGACAGTTTGTTTAATGAAACGAATGCTCCGCAAAGGCTGGTGATTTGCCCAAAACCGAGGATTTAGACATTGAATCCGACGTCGTTGGCCATGACATCGCTCTCGCTTAGGGCGGACGATGCTGCCTGACGTAAATGTGTAGGGAGACCATATCCCTCAAGGTAGAAAACGGGACATCCCAGCGCCGGGGGGGGGGGGGGGGGGGGGGGGTTGAGATTTAGATTGGGAGAAACAAAAATTCACGAAATAACTGCTGTTATTTCAAAACGTCACCATATTGCACTACATTTTTCTCTCAGGGTAAATAACCCCCGCCTACGTTCACGCCGCTTCTCGGGGACAGTATCCACCGTACACGCCTCTTCACTGCGTCCAGCCGGCAACCCAAGCTAACCCAAGCGTCCGGAAAGGGAGTCCCAAACCATTTAGTTCAGCGAAATTTCGTCGACAACATTCGTCTTTATTTTTTTTTTTTCAGTGTTGATTGTAAAAAAGAATAGAAAATATCGCTAAATGTATCACAAAAAAAAAAAACGCTTAACAAAAAGAAATTGACCGCATCTCCACGTGGTGAATGATATTGCTTGGGACGAAGCTCTGGTGGTGCTTGTCTGCGCAGACGCCGAGCCGCAGCATGCCGAGCCTTTTCATTCATGTCAGTGAGAATGTGTGGTTTTCTTCTTTTTCTTTTTTTCTTCTTTTTCTTTTTTCATAATTTTTTTCATGTTTTTTTTTTCAACTTCTTTTTTTTGCCCTACACGAGCACGTGAGCATGTGCTCTCGTGCTCGTGAGCGCGTGATCTCACGAGCAGAAGCACGAGCACTCGACGCCGGCCTACGGCGGACAACGGACGGCGGACGAACATGGCCAGCCCCTAAGGAGCTTCGCCCCTAAAATGCTTGAGAAAAAAAAAAAAAAAGCGCTCTCTGTGGCTTGAATCTGGGTCCGCTGCGTATGAAGCAGGCACCTTTCCTAAGCTACGCTACTTTTTTTTTCTTTATTGCAAGCTGAAACTCGTTGTAACCATTTCCGGTTGAGGTGCACGGGCTCGTGCGTATAGCTTAACTCATATTTTAAAGTACCTACGGTTATTTCTGTAAAATATACTTGTAACGAGAAAGCATAGGTTCGGTTTGCTTCAACTCGCTTGGTGCCGATTTCGAAACTATGCACACCTGCGAAAACGGGACATGATTCTTTATTGGGACAAAAAGACGGGACGGCAGGAGCGGACCTCAAAAAACGGGACTGTCCCGGCCAAAACGGGACGTCTGGTCACCCTATGAATGTGCCGACTCTGTTGGATACGTTGATGACACGCTTGAAGTTGTAGGTCAATATTTATTCTTGAAAAAAGCGTCAAGCGACAGCTCTGGAGTGATCTAATTTTTGAACTTTTTCACGACTCACGTGTTGAACTCAAAATTATAAACATCACCCCCTGCAGCGATTAAAGGGAAGCTGAAGAGCTTTTCGAAAAAAATGAGTTAATGGTTGATTCTGACGTGTTTGTGCCTGCTGAGTCCAAATATCACAACCGTTTGACCCAAAATAATCCCGAAACGCGAAAAGAAGCGAAGAAATCAGAAGCGATCGCCGCAGCGGCACGCCATTGGCTAGTGACGCGTGACGCGCCACTACGTCATAAAAGGACCATCTCGATTCTCGCTTGCTCCGTCGCTTGCGGAAGTAGCCGGGCGCCGGGTCTTCTGCTCTTGTAAATCGGGTTCGGCTTCTGATTTTTCGAAATCTTTCGGTGGATCCGAAAGAGGAATGTGTCTTGACGACCCTCGACGTGACAAAATACGCGTTCTAGCCGGTGGCAAAGTAGGAAAATGACCCCCCGCAGTAATAAACGCAGACACGAGGAACCGCTTGCGCGGGCGCCGACATGGCCGGCTTCATACCTTCTGGAACGTACTGACTGCTACTTATTGTAACGTAAAACGTTGACAATAAACGGAGTGCTTTTGACGGGAAGCCTCAAGCCGGATTAGCGTGACCCTCCCCAAAACGGTCGTCCGAGGACAAGAATTCTGCACACATCGGCCTTCGTGCTTGCCAGCTGCTGGACGCGTGAGCGTGCAGGCTGCATTGTTCTGAAGTGGTTTGAACTTTGAAGGGATAGTATAATCGGCTTCGTGCGACGGGAGAGCTTCCCCTGAGATGAGGCGGGTGATAAGACAGGGTCACCGTTCTGCCACCGCTATGTCCTTGCGCACTATGCGAATAACTGCGCTGAAGGTCCACCCCTGTGATAGCGGTACCCTCTGCTGCGTTTCGTTTGTTTGCCACAAACTATTACGCCATTATAGCTTTAGAAAAAGCGGAGATGTGTGCCTGGCAGCCCTTAATTTGATGTCGAAATCGTGAAAGCTTCCTTGGCCTCTATATTCACATAATTCTACCAAGATTTGTTGACTGCATCACACCCCCACCAAGCATTATCATCGTCTGATCGCATTTCTACGGCACAAAGAATAATTGCATAACAGAAACTTTATACGGAAAACACTGCGTAACTTGTAAAAAAAGAACTCAATTCAGAACAGAAGGTCACATGCTTCGCACTTCCAAAAAGCTCTCTTGAACAGAATATGAACCTTTCTAAGGAAAATTTAACAAAATTTATGTTTACGTTTAAAAAATATGTGACCACAAATAATGTCAGCAACTGTAAAAAAAAATGTTTATGCTAAAACAAGTTGCACCGTGAAAGTCGCATTATGAATTGCATGACATTAGAGTAAGCCCTCCTCTCCCAAGTGACTGGGTAGCCGAGTAGATTAAGCAAAAGAAAAAAAAATCTTCGGCTACCCAAGATTGTTTTCTTTTGTTTCCCAGATTTCCCGGACCGGAGTCGGTCCGGAAAATATGGTCACTTCAACAATATAAGAAACCAACACCAAAACACTAATATAAGCTGGTTAACACAAGAGAGCCAGTAGAAACCCTCTATTCGGCTAAATGATCGCGGCTTTTCTAACACACTGCACAATTCTAATAACGTAATAGCTTTTTTCTAGAACAGTCGACCTACAATTCCTACCTAGTTACGTTTCCTCTTTGCTTGTGACTTTTAATGCGCTGGATTGCCTTCTTACCTTCAAAGATGGTCGGGTTCAGGCGAGCCTTCTTCAGACATTTGAACGGTTTTAGCGCACACGTATGAAGAAGAGAGAAGAGACAGAAAAAAGCGCTACTCACAACTGTATTTACAAAGATGAAGAAAAGGAAGAACATCGTCAAGATCCTCATAAAGATGAGAAAAGGAAGCAGAAACATAAAACAGGACTATAAAACAGAAAGTCGGGTGTTCCCTCGCGCGCACAAGCTTGATACACTGGCTCTTTGATTAAACACCAAAACCTTCGTTGGCCTTTACGTTGCCGTGGTGCAGGGTGTATTTGCATCAGTCTTGGCTCGCGTTGGGTCACCTTTGTCAGAGATGAAAAGGAACACCTCATCCGTGGTCGGCTGTCGCTTGGTCATCGTGCCTGATGTCTCGCGGCTCCCATGACTCATGCGAGTTCCTCATTGGGAACACCCGACTTTCTGTTTTATAGTCCTGTTTTATGTTTCTGCTTCCTTTTCTCATCTTTATGAGGATCTTGACGATGTTCTTCCTTTTCTTCATCTTTGTAAATACAGTTGTGAGTAGCGCTTTTTTCTGTCTCTTCTCTCTTCTTCATACGTGTGCGCTAAAACCGTTCAAATGTCTAACTACCAACTAGCCCAGTTATCAACCCTTTTATACCTTCTTCAGACCCAAACGTACATAGTTTTCGTATGCGCTGTCCGAAACACGTTTCGAACAAAAAACGGTGTACTTGCTCAAACCCACCCACCCCTTTAAAATCTCGGTGACGAAGTGGAAAAGACGGTAAGCGGGAAGAACAACTGCAACGAGCGCTGTTCGTGAAAGCTGGCGGCTACACATGAGTACGGCGTCGTGCAACAGCACGAGTCAGTTGGTTCGGTGCCACGAGAATTCTGCAAACACGTGAACAAACAAGAGAAACAATCAACACGTCAGGCGATTGAGTCAATAGCATGACCGGTCAACGGATAAAAGCAAGCGCTATGCAGCGGCAGAACGACGACGGCTCGGAAAGACACTAGAGCAGCCTACGAGGAAAGCGCGGCCAGCCGCGGCGGGGTCCCCCAGTCGGTCCTTTTGTGACGCCGGCTGACGGGCTTCCTCCTCTCTCCCCTTTCCCTCTGCTTCGGAGAGGCGTGGCTTCGGCGCTACTTTGAAGGCGCTTTTCCGGTTAATCCGCGCTGAAAATGACCAAGCGAATACGATATTCGTGATGGCTAAGGCCTCATTAACTAGGCTTAGGTGTTTTTATTTATATTTAAAACCGCTTCAGCTTCCCTTTAAAGAAGTAAACTAGGTACGCTTTGAAGCCAAAAGAATTATGAGCATTCCAATGTTGCTTCCACGGCGCTTATGTTGCCGCTTTTCTCTCCCGCTTTTTTTTTTTTTTTTTTTTTGCGTTTTGGGTGATGTATTTTTGAAACTGAAGGAGTACAGGCGAATAACCCCAAAAAACAAATAAAAAACAGAACGAAAAACAAAAAGCTAAGCTGTTTGTTATTTTGTCGTTTTGTTTGTGGGGTTGTAGGGTTTGCAAAGTCAGAGGATTGCTATTTTGAAATTTTGTTTCGTTGCCCTGATAGTAGCGTGGAGTCCTTGAGACTCAAAGAGTAGGGAACTTTAGTCAAGCCGCCTGCATTTTCCGAGGCGAGGCCAGCGTCCTTCGAGGTCAGGATTTCGCGGCTTATGTGACGTTAGGAGCGGAGTCATTCGCACCTGCGAGACTGAAGAAAAGCTTCGGTTATTACGGGTCGGGTTTGGCGAGAGCTCTTCGGAGAGCCGGAGCCGGACTTGTATTTCTCACGCTCACGCAGTCCACGGACAGTGCCGTCATCTTTGTTTTGCTTTGGAATGTTGTGGGTCCGGCCCCTCGCCGTAGTGTGTTGTCGAAGAGAAAGGGAAGCACATAGGACTTTCAACGTCTTCACAAAAAAAAAAAAAAAAAAAAAAAAAAAACTGGCAATGAAAAACGGGAAGAGGAAAACCATGAAATTTCGGGGGTGTTTCGACCAGCGAGGCGCTGTTTCGACCCTTGACCAGCGTGCCCCGACGAGCTGCCACTTTGCGCATGCGCATCTTCGTGGCAACCGCGTCGTAGCAGTTGCTTCGTCTTTACACGTACCGTACATCGGCTTCCCAGTCGGTAACTTTTCGTTCTCGTGGTTTGGACACGCTTCGAAACCACGATTCGGGGCAGTGGTTAGCAGTTTGTTTGTTTGTTTGTTTGTTTCTTTATTTAACTCTGGAGAGTTGGGTCACTGAGATAAGGCGTTACGCCCATACCGGAAGGTTTACAGTGCCTCTTATGCAGAGAGGGGAAGGAAAATTATATATACAGAACAACAAAACAAACAAATGTTGGGGGATGACGAGTGCAGACCAGCATTTATTTTCTCCAAAATCTCACACAAATCATACTACCGCGTTTGTCAAAGCTAGCTGCTTGGCAGATTTGCCGGACTCGTGCCCAGCGACTCTGGTGATTCCGCCGGAATGCTTCGATGAAATCGATATTCCACAGCGACCGCTTTCTGACAGAAGGCCAGTCTGTTATTCTCATACATAGTAGGCTTTCACCACACCGATTCAAGAAACTGACACCGAAGAGAGCGGACGAAGCCTAATTACGCAATGCACGCGTTTAAAATTGTAGCGCAATTCACAGAACCTTTACAAACAATGCAAAATTCAGTCCAACTTCCATCGCGTACCGCTACTATCGTTTATCTAGCCGAGACACTCCAGATGAAAATTTCTGGTCGGCTAATGGTTCAAATGTTTCACTGGGTCCACCGTTCTCGTACATTCGATGGCGCTTGTTTCGATCGGAACGGCGGCCAATGCGTACGTCTAGCACATAATAAAATATAGCACACACATTAGGTCATACTTAATTCTAATGAACTCTACCTTTGGCGCGTCATGGAGCTTCCCGCTTTTGCCGGCACCTCACCACCACCACCGGCTGTTAGGCCTATGGGCCCGAGCTCGTTAGACAGATATAGGCCTAACGGCAGTAGCACATCCTCGGAGCAGTCCACGATGCGTACGACTAGCACATAATAAAATATAGCACACACATTAGGTCATACTTAATTCTAATGAACTCTACCTTTGGCGCGTCATGGAGCTTCCCGCTTTTGCCGGCACCTCACCACCACCACCGGCTGTTAGGCCTATGGGCCCGAGCTCGTTAGACAGATATAGGCCTAACGGCAGTAGCACATCCTCGGAGCAGTCCACGTCCACGCGCACAATCGCCCAGTCGAGCGCACGAATGTTAAATATGCACACCAGCACGGGAAAACGCGGACAGCAGACGACACGCGGCAAGAACGGCAGGTTCAGATCGCAGAAATGAGCGCCTCGAGCATCACACTGCAGCCCCAGCTGCCCCGAATTCCCGAATGGGGGAATGGGGCTCTCGCGCGTGGGCTTCTGGGTAGTCAGCGGCGTCGGGCAGCGCTTTCCGCGCTCGTCAACGACGCGAATAGAGCATTCTTGGCGGCGGCATGCAATGTTCGCGCTCATCGCTACGAGTGCACAAAAATTGAGAAAGCTGCCACGCGCCACCGAACCGCCCATGCGCCACCGACCTGTACGCACCCGAACTAAATTTTTACTCATGCACAAATCAAGAGCGGGTCAAAACACCCCCCCCCCCCCCCCCCCCCCCTTAATCCGCCACTGGGCCCCGCCAACGGCTCGCTTATCCTTTTGAGATTACGTGAAAGCTTTTTTCGAGAGGCCCGTTGGCTGTTTTTTTCTTGAAAAACACAGGGAGATGCAGACGCGCGTTTTTCGGCCCTGTTCAGAGGGCGAATCCATTTCACGAAACTCGTTTCGCGAGTCAAGATGCGCCAGAAAAATGCATCGCTTGAGAAGGGCCATAAAACAACACACAATGGTTGCTCTACACTCGCGTCTCTCCGAAAAGAACTGGATTGTCGTCTGCTTCCCCATATTACCCTCAACTTTTGGGTATTCACCAGATTGAGCGAAAAGTTCGTATTTTGTGATTGGTTTTTCACGGGTGTAATATTTGGTGTTCGCCGGCGTCGGGATTTCAAACAAAAATCAGCCCCAAAACGCTTTGGACCCATTATAACGACCTCTCCCACGACGGGAAACCCGTTATTGCCAAGCCGGGACTGGGTGGGACGGGGGAAACGCCGGCTGCGTCAATGGCGGCCGATCTCCCGCAGACGGGTGGACGGATGAGAGTATTTTCAACTCCCATTTCGTCTTGCGGAGTGGCGTCATACAAGAACTCCAGTTTAATATGGGAGTACAATCAGGTGATGTCGCTTTTATACCCCGTCCATTAGCGACCAGAGTAAAGTGGTGGTTTCTAGTTTTTATACGCCCATGTACGGGAGTGAATGCTTTAGGCTTGGGAGTTTAATCGGCATCTCATTCTTTAAAACTCCCATCCGGGCTACTTTTCGTTTACAGTGCAGACCAGCTTCCTTCGCCACGTTCCATCACTGAAGCTACGCTAGCCGATTGTCACAGTCTCCCGGGAGCACACGCCACAAAAGCGCGTAAGAGCGCGCTAGGCTTGAATGGTTTTCGGACAGGTTGTGGCAGTTTTGCGGCTGAAAGCATTCACGAAAAGTCATCGTGTCTCCTGTGTTAGGCAATGCCGGCGCATATCGTTGTTGGCGTTAACTTTTCAAAAAGCCCCCAATGTGCTGTGAACTTTGGCACCGACATGTTCTGTGCCGGCATAAGATTTGTTCTCCGACATGTCGCCAGGGGTGATAATAAGAGAACTACCTGACGCCCTGGTGTGAGGACTCTGCGCATCAATCTTCCGAAAGCGCTAACGTGCTGGACTTTGGTGCAGCAGGCAGACTGGGATGTCAGCCTGAACTTTATAGTGTGTGCAAATGAATTGCCGAGGGTTTTGTAAGTTGAGCGAGTTGGTATGATGACATGGTGAACAGAACGCCGCACAAAAAGACGTGGACAAAAAAAAAAAAAGGCGCTTATGTGTTGTGCATGTTCCTTTTCTCTGTCCTCGTCTTTTTGTGTGCTGATTTGTTAACCATGTGTGCAAATGAGCACGAACTTTCACGTCAAGAATCTGCATGCTGAAAGGACTTCACTGAAGATAAACTTTTCGAAACAAACAAGTACAAGCAGTCTGTCTATCACCAGAGCAATGGGGCGAGGTTGTGTAGCAGGAAAACGATTCAAAGATTATCCCTCCAAGAAAACAAGTCCTTAGGGGGAATAGTGTAGCGGCGTGCTGAGGCGCGTGCCGGGAACCACGGAAGACGAAGCGCGGACAGGCGGCACGTGACACACTTCTAATCAGGACTAATTTGGTTATGTACGTCCTCTTGTACATTAAAAAAGATGTAACAATATTTTATATAGCAATAACTAAATATCGCCAAAAATAAATTTAGCCAAAGATTAAAGGCCATGATTAAAATGCAATTAAATGCAAAGGTGCAAGCGAGCTGCACAAGAATGACGTAAACAATCCCTGGAGAAGGGGAACAAGAGAGACAAAGGACAAACACAAATCTCCGAACAGAGCTGGGTGATTGGTGCACGACCGAACCAGGCGAATTTTTTCGGTCGCCCACTAGTCACCTGGCTGTGTTTGGAGATTTGTGTTTGTCCTTTGTCCCTCTTGTTCCCCTTCTCCAGGGATTATTTTCGTCATTAAAGGCCCACCCGCAAAATACATTTTCACGACTGTGAAAAAACTCCTCGCAACCGATCCCCTTCCCCCTTTCCCAATTTATTCTTTTTGGCGGGTGTACTCCTTTTGTAGCTGCATCTTCGGGCTGAATGAGCCCGGACAAGCTCCCTGCCTATCCGGCTCCAAGATGCTGCAACAAAAGGGGTCCCCCGCTGTCAAGCTAGCAGTGGGAGAGGGGAAAATGAGATTTGTGACGAGGAGGATTTTCACCCTGGTTGAAAAATAATTAAACTTGAAGAAAACGAGAAAGGACGGACAACCACAGACTTCCATTGGAAGTTTGTGGTTGTCCGTCCTTTCTCGTTTTTTTCCTCAAGTTTAATTATCCCTACCAACCCGCTTGTTTCGTCCTTACGTTGAAAATATTTTGCAGATCGGCCATTAAACCCGCGTTACTAACACGTTTTCTTTTTTTTCTTCTTTTTTGCATTTCTGATAGAAGTGATCAAACACACACGCACACACAGGTCCGGATCGGCAAAAATGTATTTGCTCAAGTTGGCTTTACTGCAAGGCTTTTTAACCTTCAGATGCTGAATGGCAAGGGGATCTGATGTTTTAGGAGGTGAATGAGCGACGGAAGTTGGCGGCGAAGAGGGATATAGGGAGAGGTTTATATGTACGTACCCCCATTAGGAAAAAAATGTCTGCCCTACACCTCTGCTGTTACAAAAAAACAGACGAAAATTGCTACAGTGCACGTAGGGACATACTGTTTGTTTTGAGTTGATATTTATTCATTTAGGAAGGAGTGATTAAGATCTTTTAATCTCAGTTCAGACTTTCAGAAACATCAGGTAGGTCTCCCAAATGGATAATTTCATTTATATTTAAAGTACGACTTTCTTGTTATCGTTCCTAATGACTTTCATGGCATGTTTCGTGTTCGGACTTGGAATATAACAATAAAGATTTTCCTAGTGTAGTATTCAATGCCCAGTCCAATAACTAGACGATGACCTTCCACACACGGTAAAAATATCACAATTTCCACGACCCATAGAGGGTCTGCGCAGTTATGTCCATTTTCACAGCAGGTATTTTGATGCTTCGAAAATTAATTGGGAAGTACCTTAACGCTGATGTAAGTGAGTATTTGAAGCTGGCATCTCTTGCGGGTAAACAACAGGTTGACAAAATGTTGACGCACATTAAGCCGGAACTTACCACACGCGAGGCAGGACCGATCAGCTGAGAAACCTCAGTTGCTTACTCTTGTTTAATAGGCAACAGCTAATTTCCTTAGAGCCTTTCGACAGAATGCGACTTTTAGTTTGTCTTACATTCTTTGCAGTTCTAACTCTTTGAATTTTTTGTTATTCGGCGACGAAAATCTCATTGGAATCGTGGGTTGTCCGCCGCCAGGAATTTCCTGCTTTAAGTACATGAGCATATGCCCGGAAACAACACTTGGGCACAAACTTGAGCTCATATTATTTGCAAACATATAAATAAAACAGCGCAAACGAACACAAGGACGAGTAGAAGAAGGGACACAGACACCAGCGCTGACTCACGACTTACTCTCTTCTTCGTCTTCTTAAAACACATCAACATAGGAAGGCAAAGAAATAAAAAGAAGAATCCGACAGGTACGATATCTTCACTGTCATGTGCCATCAAAAGAGTTTCTAACAGAAAGTATACCATTAGAAACAAACAAATGAAAAAGGAAAATAAATATTAGACAAACATATAGGGAGTATTCACTGGCGGCCATAGCTGTGTGCTCGGCTGCGGAGCGCGTGCTGAGTGCGAGCTTCCACAGTTCTTTCGCCACGTGCATTCCGTACCACCAAGATTGCCGGTCTTGGCAGCCTATTAATGCGAACTCGTTCTGAGCATGCGCTCTAAACAGTGACCTCAAATATGGCGGCCAGTGAATACCTCCTATAACTATACATCGTTCCACCTCAGGTCTGAGCAGAGCCAAAACTACAGCGCGAGCCCTGATGCTCTGTGCGTACCTGCCTCGCACGCGGCCTCATGGTGTGTGGGCACTGTTTTAGACTGCATGTACGTGGTTGTACGCTCCCACGGAAGCAGAAAGAAAGTATTAAATAAACGTGCCCAAACTCCGGACAAACTCGAACTCTTCACTGGATAACGTAACTGACTCTGAACTTACACGCAGATCGGGATCGTGTTGTCGAATGTAAAACACTTCATGAATTTCTCTAGCCATATTTTGTGAATGTTTAGCCAAAATTTCAATGTCACCTAACCGAGGTGAACAGCCACGCCTATCGCAATGAACGGCAAGATGACCCGAAGGTGAAGACCTCAACGACTGAGAATGCTCCCGAGCTCTAATATTAATACATCTGCCCATCTGCCCAGTATACACTTTACCACAGGAAAAGGGTATTTTATAAACGACCCCCGCAGCACAAGCTACATATTTGATGCGCTGGTTTATCCCTCACCCTACACGTTGAAGTCCTGCTCTCTCAATGGAAGCACACAAACGAGATAACTTGGAAGGTGCTGAAAAGACTATGGGGACTTCGTATTTAAAAGCCACTTTTTTAATCTTGTGGGAGAAGCTGTGCAAATATGGTATTACCACCGGTCGAGAAGCAGGTTTTTGTCTAACGTTGTCAAGTATGCTAAGGAGATTCCTGAATACTTGACACCGTTAGACAAAAACCTGCTTCTCGATAAAGGCTTCGGGTTACCTATAGCCGTTCATTGCGATGGGTGTGGCTGTTCACCTCGGTTAGGTGACATTGAAGTTTTGGCTAAACATTCACAAACAATGGCTAGAGAAATACATGAAGCGTTTTACATTCTAAAACACGGTCCCGATCTATGTGTAAGTTCAGAGTCAGTTACGTTATCCAGTGAAGAGTTCGAGCTTGTCCGGAGTTTGGGCACGTTTATTTAATGCTTTCTTTCTGCTTCCGTGGGAGCGATCCTATAGCTACAAGCGCGTACATGCAGTCTAAAACAGTGCCCACACACCATAAGGCCGCGTGTGAGGCAGGTACGCAGAGAGCATTTGGGCTCGCGCTGTAGTTTTGGCTCTGCTCGGACCTGAGGTGGAGCGATGTATAGTTATATATTTCTCTACAATTTATTTTCCTTCTTCCTTTGTTTGTTTGTAATGGCATACTTTCTGTTAGAAATTCTTTTGATGGCACATGACAGTGAAGATATCGTACATGTTGGATTCTTCTTCTTTTTATTTCTTTGCCTTCTTATGTTGATGTGTTTTAAAAAGACGAAAAAGAGAGTAAGTCTTGAGTCAGCGCTGTGTCTGTGTCCCTCCTTCTACCTGTCCTTGTGTTCGTTTGCGCTGTATTATTTATATGTTTACAATGCACCACCGATTAGCCCACCTCCAATCAACTTATTTGCACAGACGCAGAACGTTTTCAGCCAGGCGTCCTATGATATTCTGGCTACAGCACGTTTGAATTCCGATCGTATAGCAGCGCTGTTAGGGGAAAAGATTTGTCTCAGCAGATCCGGGTTGATGAGCTTTTTTACACATTAAAAACTTTCATTTGGATATAGCTGCTTCTTGTGTCGCCTCATAATTGCTCGAACAAATCCGTGAACAAGAGGCATGAATATAGCTGGCCACAAGCAACTTTGAACGTAAAGTGATCGAGCTGGGGATGGGAATGATAGCTGCAACATCAGCACTGCCGGTTGCAGATCTCGTCTTATGTTTTTAGCATCCGTTCAGATCAAGTCTGTGCACTCTTCAGGGACCAAAAACAGGGCATGCAGATAAGAAAGGGTAAATACAAAGGCGAGCTGGTGAAGAACTTCTAAAGTAACCGAAGACACGGAATGATAAAAAGACAGACAAAAACACAACACGTCTCAAACACAGCGTGTATTTATTTGAACAACGAACGATCTTATACATACGTCATGTCCTTTACCACCAAGAAAGAAACACCTCGTTTCCACTGGGTCACCGAAAGCCGGTCACTCAGTGAGATCCAAGCGATTCCTGCTGCCCCCCTCCTTTCACACCAACCACACACACTGACGACCTCGTTTGAGGGCTGACCAGCCACATGCGATAGCAGGCAACATAAGCACAACCTTTGCTATTCTTGCAAAACCTACAAGACCTTAAAGACATAAAAAAACGCTTCATATCACTATCCAGTGCCAAGGACGGCGTGCTTACACAGTTGCCAGAAGTCAAAATGGGCATGGTCTCACTCAGAACTGGGTAGCCCCCCACTCATGCTGAGAGTCAATACAGTCTACAACATGGAGATACTTACAGACGATATGAGAGATACAAAAATATTAATGGTACAAACGCAGATAAAACAAATATGCAGCCCTACTAAAGTGTTCTAATTCAAAGATTCTCTCCACCCCCCCCCCCCAAAAAAAAAAAGAATAAAGAAAGTAAAACATGGGTCGGAACGGCGAGACATCTCTTTCTAATGGCCTTTTTTTTAACCCTGGCAGTAAAAAATTTTTAAACAGTCTGGTTGGGACATGCGTGTCAAAAATTTATTTTACGCGAAAAAATTAATTTGTAGAGCGATATTGAAGGCGCGAAACGCGATTTAGTCGTTAGTCACCTCCTTTGCACTTGTCTTCTCTCGGCATTTCGGGCGCGTGAAGGAGAAGTGGATCGGCTTCGCCTTCAGGTTGAGGTGGAAAGAGCGAAGGACTGAGATGGTCATTCCGGAATGACCCGTGATGTCATGGACTTTGCGCGCAGAATTTCAAATAAATCTCTCTCCGTCAATATTGCTATAAAATAAAAATTGCGTAAAATTAATTTTTTCACGCGCGTGTCCCAACCAAACTGTTTACATTTTTTTAGGGGTTATTAAGGCGAAGAACCGCTGTAGGAAAGCCATTTGCGAAACTGCGCTTTTGCCCAATCGGGTACATATACCTGTGTCTCTGGTCTTCTACAGAAAATACAACAAATAAAAGAAACTTTTTTATGAATCTCTTAAAAATTAACATAATGAGAAATAATATAACAAAGTGAAAAAAATAAGTAAAAAAATTGCATTTGTTAATATAGCGGGCTCAATTTATGGCGAATATTATATTTTAAGGAATCTAGAGGTTATATAAACTATCACGTAAAAAAAAAAAAGATTGAGATACAGTGGTAATAGTCGATAGCACGTTAGTAAGAAAAATTTAAGACAAATCCTAAGATAGAGAACTTCTACAGTAGGTGTCAGAATAAGAGTTCAGGGCGAGGAAAAGGAAGGTTGGGGAGGGAAAAGGCGAAATGCTGGAGCGAGAGGGTTGTTTTCTCCTCTTCTCTCCAGCAATCCATCTGCTTTCCTCTCTCCAGCATTCCTTTCCCTCGCCCTGAACCCTCAACCTGTCCCCGACTATAGTATGTTACCAAAACGTCAAAGATTCGAAGTTTTTATTTCTTTCATTTCTGGCGTAAAATATACCAAAGCAATTTAAATTAAAAAAAAAAAGATGTAGGGCATGCGTCGTACATTTACAGAAAAAATTATGGTGTGTGCGTTTTCGTTTTTACCTATCTAAGACAACCGAGAGCAATGGGTACAAAAATCACGCAGTCAAAATGCAGCGTATCACCTTGCTCTACTTCAAAAGCTTTTTTTGGTGCAAACTTCTTCTGAAAACTTCTAAAATTTTTTTTTTTATGTTAGGAAGGATATAATACAATGGCTGAGTTGAGAATTTCAGGTCAAATTTTTAGTTTTTGCAAAAAAAAAAAAAAACATGTTCTCGGGCAATCCCTATACTAAAAGAAGAAGCAAATGGCGAGTTCGTCGGATTTTTCGTTCTCAAATTATGGACCGTTGAAGCGGCCAAGGTGGAAACAGACGCTTTTCCAGCTTATCGGGGGTGCCATATTTCACTCCATTCCTTTTCCCTACCTTTTACGCTACATCAATATAACTTTTTGGGAACACTCTCGAGATATTTTTTTTTCTGATAATTAAGCGTCTAAGTCATAAAATCCTTAATGTTTTTCTTTATTTGTCAAACCGCCTCTCTGCGACAATATTTGACGAAGTTCAGCGAGCTGTGCTGTGTGACCTAATCAACATATTTTTATGATTTTTACATCCCCGTAAAGCTCTAATTAAGCTCTTTCTTTTGAGCATAATTTGAATATTTTGCGCTAAGTATGTAATGCGCTAAGTGTACCTGAAAAACGAATATTTCGAAAAACTAGCAAGTTTGGAGTCGATTTTCTAAGAAAGCCTAACTTTTATTTCTTTTATTTTTTATTCACAGTAAGTAATATAGTAGTCTATTAGGAACTGCCGACAGGAATTGTAAGATATTGTTTGTATGGCCGCTAGTAAGACTGGAATTCCGTGCTATAAGCGTTTTGAACGGGACTTCGCACGGCGCTCTGCTGAGCAGAATTGTGGTCTATATAAGGTTTTCTATTTATCGTTAGCAGTTACCTCAATATACAAGCATAAACATTAAGGAAATGTGGAGTATTGCACTTACAGAAATTTACTTAGAAGTCCTTACCACAAGTGCAGGCACAGCGCTTACTTCCTCCCAATACGGAGGAATGCAGATCGTTAGAGAATTCCTCTTGGACTTTTTGCTTTCGGCTTTGATTTTGAAACACCGAACTTGATATGTAAGTGTCATATTTTATTATGTCAAACAGATATGCAGTGCATATACATATGTACGATTCACTATCTGAGGCTTAGGAAGCACGGCCTATTTTGTGCACATATGGACTCTTTTGTAAAATAACGAGCATTTCGTAGCGTGTAAGGCTTCAAATGGGTTAGTCATGTGTTTAGGTTTCATTTCTATTTTCACTGATTCATGCCGGGTTACTTAGACTTTTTTCTCTTGACTTAAGTTTGTCTGGGAGTCTAGATGTTACGTATCTTCTCCGTCAAATACATAGGGCGAAGCTCACACACCTTGCAAATCACCCCAGTGCCAAGTATAATAAATATTGTTAGGATACACATTGCTGCTTCACTGGCTTTCACGCTCAGATATTGAGGAAGTACTAACATTAAATAGAAAACCTTACATAGGTCAACATTCTCCTCAGCAAAGCGTCTATGCGAAGTCCCGTTCAAAACTCTCATAGCACGAGATTCGAGTCCTAATACCGGCCATACAAACAATATATTACGCTTTCTGTTGGTAGTTCCTGACAGACTACTACATTACCTAACTATGAATAAAAAGTGAACGAAATAAAAGGTGTTTTTTTTTTTAGAAAATCAACTTTAAGCTTGCAAGTTTTTCTAAATATTCATTTTTCAGGCAAATGTACCGCAATATGCGTTTAGCGCGAAATATTCGAATTATACTCAAAACAAAGAGCTTAATTAGAGCTTTACGGTGATATAAAAATCATAAACATATGTTGATTAGGTCACACAGCACAGCTTGTTGAACTTCGTCAAATATCGTCGCAGAGAGGTGGTTTGACAAATAAAAAAAAACCTTAAGGATTTTATGACCTAGACGTTTTATTAGCATGACTCGACATTTGCATCTTCTGCTATTAAAGTAATTTACAGGAAGCTACTAAAAATTTCAGAGGCGTTAATTATGAGTTAGTGTATTTTTTTGCGTCACTTGTATTACTGAGCGACAAGTGAACAAAAACCAAAAAGTAAGCTTTTATAGCCGTCATACACACAAAATATTACAGTTTTCTCTTTATTTTTCTTTATAGAGCACAGGAATAGGTAGCTAGAGAAAAACAATCACCCAAATAAAAGGCGGGCTTCTTAAAAAAGTGACCTCCCCTTCGTAATATTTTTTTAACTAGTCCCTGCTTTACGAGAAAATACTGCCCTTATTCTTTTACAAACAACATCAATTTCGTTATCCTTAAAGGGAGTATACTTAAAGCTTTCGGAAAATACTCATTATGTTAGGACACCTGATATAGGTCACACGGAAGAGCTGGTAAACTTTGACAAATAACGCCCAAGAACGTCATAGTGGCACATTTTCTCAAATATATTTCATATAAATAGTCGCGTTAAAATTATTTACCAGAGAATAAGTATGTTTACATGTATCTATTAAGAAAATAAGACGCGCCAATTTTTAATTAGTGTAGTCTTGCGAATAATTCAAATTCAAGCTTTAATAGCTGCCATCCAAACAAAATATTACATTTTCTATTTATATTACCTTAAAGATCACTGCAATAGCTAGTTAGACAAAAAATCAACCAAATAAAATGTGGGGTTGTTTAGAAAATCAACCTCCCATTTGTTAAAATTCTGAAATAGTCCTTGCTTTGCCAGAATAGTCAGCCCTTCCTCTTTGACACGCAACAATAAATTTGTTATCAATGAAAAGAGTATACGCTTGGCTTTTTGAAAATACTAAATGTGCAACGATATCTCGAATAGGTCACACGGAAGAGCTGGTCAAACTTTGACAGTCAAAGTAACACATTTTGACAATTTTTAAAACAAAAGTGAAGCTAAATAACCACAATAAAATTATCGACCATAAATAATCCCTATTTTGAGAGTGGCAGAAAACGTTACATTGCACTACCAAAAAGGCAAAAATTACACCATCTTCCCGAGAGGAACCATGGGGTGATGCGGAGCATCGTGTTGGTTCCGAGGAAAGAGTCAGTTGCGTGCTGACGTCGAGAGATGGCGCCACCGACTGCCCTAGCGTTACCCCCTACGCGAGCCTTCGTCGCGGCTCGCGGCAGAGAAACTTGGAACGCTCGCCGCTCGCCGTTTATTTTTTTTCACACTTGAAGGAGAGGAGACTAGAGGAGGAGAGTTGCGCGTGCGCGCGCGGTGTGGTTAGAATCGAACGCACGCGAAGTGCACGCACAGCTGGTATAGAGAGAGAGCGGAGAGAGTAACGCGCAGCTGTTGGAGAGAGGGAAGGAGGAGAGCTGCGCATGCGCGCGCGGTGTGATTAGAATCGAACGCACGCGAAGTGCACGCGCAGCTGGTAGAGAGAGAGAGCGGTGAGAGTAACGCGCAGCTGTTGCAGAGAGGGAAGGAGGAGAGCTGCGCATGCGCGCGCGGTGTGATTAGAATCGAACGCACGCGAAGTGCACGCGCAGCTGGTAGAGAGAGAGAGCGGTGAGAGTAACGCGCAGCTGTTGCAGAGAGGGAAGGAGGAGAGTTGCGCATGCGCGCGCGGTGTGATTAGAATCGAACGCACGCGAAGTGCACGCGCAGCTGGTAGAGAGAGAGAGCGGTGAGAGTAACGCGCAGCTGTTGCAGAGAGGGAAGGAGGAGAGTTGCGCATGCGTAGTGTGAGTGCAGACTACAACGCCGACGCCGCGGGACATAGCCCCGAGCAAGAGATGCTCCGCAGCTAAAAGTTGAAAGGGGTGAAACATGATTCACCCGACAGGCGAGAGCAAGGTCTGTTTGCGCCTCGGCTGCTTAAAATCTCCAGAACTCGAGAACCAAAAATCGCCCGAACTTGCGGTTTGCGCACCCTGTCACAAAAGGGTTCTCCACAAAATTTATATTTTTTTTTATGTCAAAATGAAAGATTCGACCCGAAATCCGAATCCGTGCTTCAGCTGAGATGAAACCAGTTATATATAAAAGGAAAGGGGGACCCTCCTTCAAGCGTGACTAAGTCATGCTTAAACAAGGGGGTCCCCCTCCGAAACGCTCGATTAAACTATGCAAGTTTGTTTCGATGGCTCACCGCAACTTGAAGATGTGATATATATTTATTTATACATAAAGAGAGAGAGAAAAAAAAAAACGTAGTGCAGGATGCTGAAAAGTATGATATACGTCGGAAAAACGTACTTGAAACGGTTGTTTGGAGTTTTATAACTAGGGTTCCGCGTTTCGGTATCTATTTTTCTTCAGATTCGGGGGTTATTTATCGGTGTTTATTTTAGAGCGCAGCTCTTAGGCGCCCGTTTCCGGCTTGAGCGGCGTCGGCGTCGGCATAACCGCAAGGTCATGTGACCCCCCCCACAAGGTCACGTGACCCTCCAAGGTCACGTGACACCCTAGGCCACGTGACCCACCCGAGGTTACGTGACCCTCCAGGTCACGTGACCCCCCCGGGTCACGTGACTCCCAGGCCACGTGACCTCACGTGACCACCCAGGTCACGTGACCCCCCCCCCCCCCCCCCCCCCCGAGGTCACGTCACGTGACCCCCCTCCCTCCGCGCCTTCCCCCCCTCCTTAACCGCTCATTCACACTGGAAGCGGATCCGCGTTCGCAAAGCGGTTGCGAACGCGGTTGTATAAAGATCCAGTACATCTGCACGCGCACTTGATGTCATCGAGTGCGCGTGCAATTGCACTGGATCTTTATACAACCGCGCTCGCAACCGCTTTGCGAACGCGGATCCGCTTCCAGTGTGAATGAGCGGTAAGAGCTGCGCTCTAATTCGGCGCTACAGGGAGTTGTAAACGGCTTTCACTTGTGCTCTTGGAATCGGTGTTTTTCGGAGTTGAATTTCAATGCTGGAAAGAAATCGGTGATTATCGGGGCTTGTGCTGCAAAGTGACTGCATAATTACTATAAAAACCACGGCACACTTCACATTACTCACGTTTATTGTACACACACCAAACACGTCACGCAATGCACATACATATGGAAATAACAGAAAGCGTGCCGCTTTCAGAAGCATGATATCAAAACTGAAGCTTAATTATTGAAAAAAAAAATTAAATTTATATTGTCAGAGACTTGTCAGTCATCGGAGCACGTTCCTTGTGGCTGAGAAAACACAGTCCAGAAAACGCACGCTCCACGTTCGCGCTCGAAACGGGGATGGCCAGAAAATCAAAAGAAGCTTTTGACAAGACTGGCCATTTCGTGATGTGGGCTCTCCAGAAGCTACCAATATATTGCCACATTGCCCCCCCTTCCCCTTACCTCTCTTTGCCCTTCCTCCTTTCTCCCATATACCAGGAAACCTATGCCTGGACAAAAGACTTGAAAACCGTTTTGCTAAAAAAGATAAGGGAGGGGAACGGGGCAATAAACATGGTTTCAAAAGAAAGGGACGACCTCAAGAACAGTTCAGTGGGGCTGTGTTCCGGGCTTTGAGCAAAGCTGCCATTTTTCCGCAGCTTGAATTCGGTGTTTTTCGGTTTTTAGCGATTCAGAAAAAAACGCTGGGGGGTTAATTTTCGGTATCTATCAGTATATACCGGAAACACGGAACCCTATTTATAACATATTATTTGTAGAGGCTGTCGACATTTCGGTCTGAGACAGACCTTTTTCAAGGCTATATTATATATATATTTAAGAGCAGAAGTCAAAATACCCACCCCGACAAGGTTGTTCAGTTTCAAAAAAAAAAAAAAAAAAACGCGCTTGCAAAAATTGCCAAAACAGTAAACATCCATTTTTCCAAACACCTGCGACCCATGTCTCTTGTCGCGATGCATGATGCCACTAAAAACAGACAAGTTGACAAGCTCTTTTACGTGTACAGGGTGACTGTGACAGCAGGACCTGTGGTGTACGGTGCGGCGAAGAGCTCAGCAAAGCAACCAAGCATCGTATTTGATCAGAGGTTCAACAATGGGGGGTCTACGCCCCTGACCACCACTGTTGAAAAAAAGATCAAGGGCAAGACGACAGCCACCTGGCACGTCGAAGCTGGTTTCAGTTATTCCGGCTCCGTGGCAGCCAGTGCCAGTATTTTGGTTGTGAACATTAAAGGCAAGAACCAAATAAGCTTAGACTTGAAAAAGGGACACCGTGAGGAAGACTCCGACACGGAAACATTCTCGCTAAAACAGGTCATCACCGTGAATCCCAGGTCGTCCGCCAAGGTTGAGTGGATCAAGACAGATATCGTGACGGTACGTCATGCCCGAATGAATTTCGTTGAAAAAATGGCCATCACAGGCTTCGGGATTCGCTTTAGCAATGCAGTTGATTTACAAGTTAGGGTATGTTGACCTAGGTAGTATATCAATGAGCCCAAACGAACCGGAGGTCGCTAGGACAATGGAGATTGTTTTTTTTTTCTTTTTTTTTAGGTAATAGCACAGTCAAAGGCTGTGGCCGAACATACAGACTAAAAATGCAAGCTCACGACGCATTCTTTGCGCTTCAATAATTAGCCGATGATACAACACGCAAATAAATCACAAACGCTGTGACCTTGTGCTTTTGGTGCTGTTCGTTCATGCTCCGTTTCACATGAAGTCCGACCGGAGCCACTGCTAGAATCCGACCAGAGCCAATCCAGCAGCGCTGAAAGTGCATTGTCACGGAGCGCGTTGCACTTATTCTACAAGATCACTACTTACTGCGCGTGATTGTTTGACTAATTGATTATTTCAATGATTGGCACAATCGTGAACGGTACATTTTTTTCTGGCTCATGAGTCTTTGTCCCACTTATGCGGAGCGCGAGTTCGTCTGCGTCTTTTGCAGGAGCTGTGGTGACGTCAGAACGCCGAGCACTGATTGGTTCTGAATGAAGGAGAGTGGGTAGACCTCAAGGCAGCTTGCTTTGAATTCTACCCCCTATTCTTCAGTCAGAGCCAATCAGAGCTCGGCGTTTTTCTGACGCCACCGGAACTCCTGCGCAGGAAGCAGACGACTTGCTCTCCGCATTATTGTTGCAATAGTTCGTTTTATTTTGTGGAATAAGTAGGAAAATGATCTTGCAATGACTTCAGATTGTTGGCCGTCTATCAGTCAATAATTTATTTATAGCGATTAGTGAATTCAGTGTTTGTGTTGGTATTATGTTTGTTTACACAGGAAATTCCTTGGACGTCTACCGTGACCGCAACCGGACATATCGCTATCAAGTACAAGAAAAAACTCGAAGGTGGCTTCTTGTGGTATTACAACCTCTTCGATCTCCAAGATTCCCGTCTTAAGGATGCAGGAAACAATACGTTCCTATACACTGCTAAAGGAACGTTTACGGCAGTCAAAACATACGAGTCGTCTGCCCTTCGCTCCACAGAGTACGATAATCAGACGTACGGTGGAAGGTCTTCGGCAGTCAAGACATACACCATTCCTTTGAGCCCGATACCGCATACGCCTACAGCGAAGACTCTGTGATAGTTCAAATCTTCTACATCGGAGGGAAATAAATATTCTTATTTAGGACGATTTTTTTATTGTACTTTCAATGCTGAGAGTGACCTCTTTGTGTTCATAGAGGAAAAAAATAAGTATAAACTTATGTTCATACACTCAGGTTTGATTTGATAAAAGAAAGATAAATCATGAGGGTAAAATTGTTTTTGTCTTAATTACTCACTTATTTAAACCTTCGTTGGCCATCTCGTTGACGCTATATGTAGAGACTCAGTGAGTAAATATTCAACAAAAAAAAAAACAATACGCGGATCGTGCTTTGTAATAAATAATTCGCTTAACCTGCAGCAGGTAGAGCGAAAACAGTCAGTTAGCTTTAGGTATTGGGCAGGAGATTGAACTATAGGGGGCGCTTTATCGAGCTTGTTGTCCCCACAGCCCGGTGTTTACTAACACAGCGTAACAAAGAAATCGAACCTCGCCCAGCACGGTCTGGGCACGAGCGCTTCGCTCTGACCAGTGCTTTAGTTGCACGAGGAGCGGCCTTCGAATCGTCGTCTTCGATTTCTCTGATCAAAAACAAACAAGAAAGTTTGGTTTGTTGTCCCCACAGCTGAAGCGTACCGCTAGAGGCGTGACTGTTCGATCTCCTCCCCAATAGCAAGAACAAGAGAATAAAAAAAATCTTCGCAATAAAGGCATCTTTAGGGCTAGACGGGAAAAAGGGGCACAATTGCAACCTCACCTGACCTGTGTTTATATCATTCAGGCATCATGGGGAGGTTTCAAATAAATACATGAGAGAGAGAGAGAGAGAGAATAAATATCACATTTTCCACCCTTGGCTACTTTCCACGATTTCTCAAAGCGGGTCCTATGTATGGATGGATGCTGTGCGGATTACCTAAAAAAATTCTACTTTTTCAATAATGTTTTGAGCGATTGTTATTTTATTGGTACGATAAAGTAAACAAAGTAAACCGCACTGTTTGTTTCGATTGCCAATGTTTGGTTGCATGAGACATCCTGGACTCCTGACTCACTACTTGTATACGCTAGACACGTCATACACAGAATTTTTGTTTTTTTTTAGAAATGTATTTGAGTGCATAATACCCAACGTTTCCTTCAGAACAGAAAAGAGCAAGTTTTAATTAATCAGCGTAGCGAGTGAGTAGGTTGAACGGCACCGAACCCCATTCGTGATCCGAGTGAAGTGCCTCAAGGGCTGCGCGGACAGCTCTGAGCCTGAATGACCACTGGAACGCAACCCCTCTCCCTTCTTTGACGGTCGGATTAGTGATCGGAATGAAGAGTTCGATGCTAGGGTCTCTTGTATCGTAAAAATAACAGCGGCATTTATCTCCAAATTTTTTTAATCCATAAAATGCAATAATTATGGAGCGATCGTTTAAATTTGTTTAGGAGACCTTTAACAGTCGTTTCGGCGAGTGAAGCACCTACCTTATAATAAATTCCCGCGCTAATTGAAGCAGAAGAACTTACTTGGTACAAACGTCGCGTGTGGTAAAATTTTCGCTAAATTTATTGGGAAACTAAACTGGTGTGTAGGAAACGTAACGATAGGTCAAGTAACAAAGTTTTTCACGTAAATAATATGTAAGTCTCGTGACGTCAGGTAACGTGACATAATTGTTTCTCTAAATTTAGCGGGGAAACTAAACTCGTGTTTAGCTTCTTGACATCGGTTTGCTGCTAAATATGTAGGGGGAAGCTAAATTGTTCTGTAGGTGTTGTGACGTCCAGTGGCGTACCAACTTGTTTTTGAGGGGGGGGGGGGGGCAAACCAGAATCCCCCCCCCTTCCCCCTCCCCTCAGGGCCGGGGGGCGGTGCCCTTGGTATCCCTTGGGCGCTGCCGGCCAGTGTTTGCCCTGGCCAGTGGTGGCTGTTTCAGAAAAGGGGGGGGGGGGGCAAAACACATGCCTAGCCCCCCCACTCTAGGACGTCTAGGTCATGTGACATCAGTTTCTACTCTAAATTTACAGGGGAAACTGAAATCGTGTTTAGGCCTCATTAGGTCAAGTTCCCGCTAAATGTAGCGAGAAATTAAAGGGCGAACGGATGGACAAACAAAATTTAGGCATTGAGGTGTTTCCGTTAGAAAGCATTTCATGCTTTAAAAACTTGGGGGACGCTGAATAATAATAGTAATAATAAATTGTTTTTTTTTTGTGCCCACAAAAAAACCTCTTGGTTTACAGTGTGGTGCACTAAACATACATGAAGTAAAACCTCAAAATGCAGGAAACAACAAAGTTAGATCAATAAAAGTCATGCAACATTATCATAATGCAAAAATTGATTATTGATTAGTTAGCAGATATCCAGTCACGTAGATTTAACATAAACTCATGGTTGGATGAAAAAATGTCGAGGTTAGATTTGAGGGTCGCTCAATATAACTGCTGCCCGATCGGTCTCCGCCTGGTCCGCCCTCTCAAGAAGTCACACGTGAAAGGAGATGTGGAAGACACTTTACTGTTACTCTGTGCTTGACCTCGTCTTTCCCAAGGGGCTGGCCGGGCCTTGTGTTGGGTCCAGTCTGTCAGAGCTTGTCCGAATGCGGCCGTTTCTGTTCGCTGCACATCTCGCACTTCACTTCACTCGCACTGGTCTCGAGCGCAGCTCGGCCGCCCATGACGTGTCCCCCCGCGCCTTCTTCCTCCTCGGCTTTACACGGATTTTAGTGAATCGTAAGCCATTTGTGTCCTTCACAATGGGATCACAGCGGACAATCGAGATGGATGAAAATTTGAAATGTTTCGACTCGGGCAAGAGGGGCCTTGAAACTCGAATAGTTTGTAGTAAAACCGCGGAATTTACCCAGCCATGAACAACTTTGTGAAGTAATAGAAACTCTTTGTACTGGATTCCCATGGTCAATTTATGCAGCGAAGATTTAGGAATAAATGTTTGTAAAAATATATCCTTTCAATATAGCCGTCATATAAAATTATTACCATTGGTTTTTGCACATTTTCAATAGCTGGAGCTCTTGCGACAGAGTCAATGAATTCCAAATGACTGAGGCATATTCCAGTAGTAGCAAGCAGCAGGGAGCTGAAAATGGACAACAAATTCTTGAAATCAGTCCTAACATCCTCAACGCTGCATTTACTGTAGCGAAGACATGATTCTTGAAAGAACGTGAGCTTTCAATATGCACTCCAAAGTCCCTGATAAAGGAGACTGGAGGAACTAATACGCCATCTAGGTAAAATAGCAAAACAAATACCATCACGCTTCCTGGATAACACCATTGATTTGGATTTCAAAGGGTTAAGTAACAAGCTGTTTTCCATTCACCATCTCGATACTCGATGTAAATCAGCTTGGAGAAGAGATCAGTCGGATAGGGACTTCACACTTAGAAATAACTTAACATCGTCAGCAAACAGAAGGATGTTAGCATTGCTAACACAATAAACAATGTCATTTAGAAACAACAGGAACAAAAGCGGGCCAAGAATAGAGCCCTGCGGCACGCCGGACGTTGAAATAACCTATTCGGAGAAGATACCATTGATACGAACAGAATTGCAACGATCACACAAGTAGCTCTGAAGCCATCTACACAAATGCGGGCTGAAACCACGTGAGGCCAGCTTGCGTAACAATAAATCTTGCCTAACACAATCAAATGCTTTAGACATCTCTAGGTAGATGGCGTCAACTTGATCTCTACGAGTAACAATTGGTACGGTGTAACTTAAAAACGAACACCAATTGGACTCTAGAGACCTACCTCTTAAAAAAAAACAAGCTGTTAATCAATATCAGCGTTCAGGTAAAAGTAAACACGCTCATGAACTACTTTCGCAAAAAGTTTGGCAAATCCACATAATAATGACACCGAACGATAATTTCTAGCTAAACAAGAATCACCGTCTTTTAATACAGGGACAACAACAGCGAACTTGCAGAGCTCAGGGAAACGTCCCTGTTAAAGTGAGAAGTTGAAAATATAACTCGGAACAGGGGCAAAGATAGCACAGCAACCTTTGATTAAGAAAGTGGGTATGCCATCAATACCCGTAAAAATTTCGGTTTCATTTGATTTATTGTTTCGATTATATCATCAATGTCGGCAGTAAAAGAACACAAGAAGTCATCACGTTCTAAGCTTTGCTTTCAAGAATGGAACACGATAGTAATATCGGGCCTCGTTTGCAAAGCCTTCTCATGTAACACCGCGTGCTCTTTGCCAAGCCGTACAAGCGTGGGGTCGTGGTCTAAGCGTCACGTGTCACGTGATTTCACACGCAGCTGTGACGTCATGACCCTATCGACCCGTCAAATTTGGCGAGAAATTTTTCCGCTAGACCTGGAGGGAAAAGTTTTCGCTAAATTTGGCAAGAATATTTTTCCACTAAATTCGGCGAGAACATTTACGTGAAATTTGACGGAAACAATTTTGCGGCAAATTTGGCGGGTAAATCCTATAACGCAACGCGCGCAGCAACGTGTGACGTTACATGTGACGTCACACGTGACGTCACACGTGGCTGTGCGCCTTGCATTTCTAGATTGATTGCTCCCACACACGCCGACGCCGGCGCTGACGCCGGATTTTCTGCGACACGAGCTGCTCACCGTTATCGCGTTAAAATGTCAGGATAGGCTCCTCCCACAAAGTCCTCATTCTTTTCACTTTAGCATAGCGCTCTTCAGGGAACAGACGAGCGGAGATGATGTAACCACCAGTCGTGGCGAGCAGGGAGCATTGCGGGAGGGGCCTGTTTTACTATTCTAAACCCGCAACATACTATAGATAATCAGCATGCTAACGGGCGGAGCAAAACAACTGCATCACTATGACTATTTGGACTATACTCCCTCTCAACCCACGATGGACTAAAACCCAGTGCTACATGCCGCCAGGTCCAATCACAAGCCTGTTAGAAACCACGTGGTATATTTGCTCCGTCGTACGTATCTATTTCAGTACGCCAAGACGCGTCATGCGGAGGCGAGTTGCTTATCAAGCCCTCGCGGCGGCTCCGTCGCTTGCCACTACTGAAGACTACTGAATCGATTAAATAGCCTCTGGAAGCGAGGTGGCGAAGAGAACCCGGGATCGGAACCAGTGGCCATAAAGAAATGAAGATGAGTCGAATCGCGTGTTGGACACGGGAGCGTATGTACGGACCGCGTCACCACGTGCGGAAGGGAGATACAAAGATTGGATTATAATATTATGGCTAAGGGGGCGAAACGACTTTATGTCAGTGTTGCCTGCCCGTCCTCCGACTTCTCTCAACAGTTGACATGTTTCCAAAATATGGCATGAATGTTTATGAAACTAAATACCATGTACCTTTACTTTATCAATATAAAATAGCGCATCATCACAACAAAGAACCATATGCGTAAGATTAGTGCTCTTCGTGCTCTACGTATCGGAAATTCTTTCGTGCACTTGTTTGCAAGGGGGATGCAAGCTTTTCTGGGGTGGTGCTCCGCCCGCCATTCTTCGGGCCCTGGTCTATCGTAGGGAGAGACGGAGTATAGTTGATTTTTCTTCACCAATTTGTTCCACGCACAACAAAACATATACAAGGAAACAGACGCAGACAGGACAAGCCACAACCCTCCGAAAAAGAGACGAATATAATTTGTTATGTATGCTGAAACCTTTGAACGCCACAGTGTCGTGCTCAAGTCTAATATCAAGAAAAAGCTTCTGAGTGCCCTGTGGCTCTTTAAGGTCAACGGGACTGTCCCGTGTTGATATGTGCTCATGGATCTCGCCTCACAGTCGAATAGAGGACGTTTAGTAGAGTGTTTTGTTTAACGTGCAAGTGACATGTTTTTGCTTTTGAATGATTAATAAAAATGTAGTGGTGTGGGAATTGTCACGTGATGTGTGTCAGTGGCGTAGCCAGAAAATATTTTCAGGGGGTGTTTTTCTTCTTCTCAAGCCAATAGAAAGACCAAAAAGAAAACCGCTCAAACACAGTTTTAGTTATATTTTTCCTGTTTTTTAGAGGACAAAATTCAACCTTCTTTGTCACATGGGTCTATATACAAAACACACATACGCGCACGAGACCTCGTTCGTCCAATCTTTATAAGGGAAACTTTAATGGAGAGCAACAACAGACAAAATAATAACATATAATAATTTGCATCGTACAAAAATAATCCAGACAGGCTCACAAAATAATCCGGCGCGAACACGTCTCTGCGGAACATACAGGTAGCCACTGACTGAAAACTACGGGAGGGTGCAAAGGAATAGGAAAGTTAAGAATTTGATTAAACATAAAAACTGCAAAGCGAATTGGGGCAATGAGCAAAGGAAGCGTCACTCTCATTGTCCCCGCGCGGATCGCAGTTTTTAGAAATGATCGAGCTGTGGTCATTCCCTGGGAGCTACTTCCGCTGTTCGTTGTCATTTTACGGGAAAGTGGCGGTGAAAAGTACCAGTTTCTATCATTCCGTGGGGTTTAAACTTTAGTGGAAGCCGCCGTCGGTATATAGAAAGATGCGAGAAGACCCTTCCGGTGCTGACTTGGATGTTCCGGTGAATGTCTCAACCGCTAGCAAGCGCTCCTAGGACGTTGAAGCTCTCAAGTATGACTTGATTTTTCGGAGTGTCGAGAAGAAACGTTTTGATTTAGCGATGCTGAAGGAGAACGGTGGTGGCCAGGATTCGCAGTAGGCGGTTAGCATTAGGATACAAGGCTACCGGGCCAAGGCAAGTTGCCTGTACCGCGGAGACGCTCTCATCGGTGCGGTCTTTCCACATCTGTGCACAAACCAAAGCTTATCCAGGCAGTTCATTTAGCGAAACGAATGCTCTCTACAGGCTGGAGATTTGCTCGAAGTCGAGGTTTTTTCTCTGCTTCGGCAATATTATGGGGCAACAAACCTGAAAGAAGCTCCACGGTCTTCTTATGCTTCCGGAATCTCTCGGAAAAATGCACCCGGAAGTGGTAGAGAAATGGAGGGAATGCAAGCTCCCTGAAGTACTCTTCTGCAGTGGACAGGGCGACATCATCAAAGTGCATTTGACCAGCAATGAGACCCGGCATATGAATTCGGAGGTTGACGTGTTCACAAAGTCTTTCCGCAGTCTGAAAAAATGAAAGCCGTTTACAACTCCCTGTAACGCCGAATTGGAGCGCAGCTCTTGAGGAGGAGGGGGGAAGGGTACTCAGGGGAGGGTATGCCCCTCCTCCTCCTCCTCCTCCTCCTCCTCCCCTCATTCTTCAATCTCCTCCGGGGGGGGGGGAGGGGGGGGGTCACGTAGACTCGGGGGGGGGGGGGGTCACGTGGATCTGAGGGGTCACGTGACCCACCCCCCTCCCCCCGAGGTCACGTGACCCCCGGGGGGGGGGGGGGGGCTCGCGCGGTTGTCTAAGATGTACTTTTCGAGTGGACAGCGGCTCATGACAGTGAGTGGAAGCAATTAAAACTCATGCTGACCAGTGCTCCAGTCCTCGCACTTTTTGACCCTGGTAGACCCACAAAACTATCGGCTGACGCGTCTACAGATGGACTCGGAGCGGCCTTATTGCAGCTGTACGACAAGTCGTGGCGCCCTGTAGCGTATGCCTCCCGATCACTCTCGGACAGCGAATCACGATACTCTCAGATTGAGAAGGAGGCGCTTGGGCTGGTATTGGGATGTGAGAGGTTCCACCACCTTACATATGGTAGACACATCCTTCTCGAGACTGATCACAGCCCGTTGGTCACTTTATCAAAAAAACGACTGGGTGATGTTCCCCCTCGCCTACAACGTTTCTTTTTGAGACTGATGAGGTACGACTTCACGCTACAGTTTCTACCTGGCAGAAAGCTTGTGCTAGCTGACGCGTTGTCAAGAGCTGGGCAGCCTGGTTCTCAACACAAGCAAGGCTTGGAGGATGTTGAAGTACACGCTGTAGGAATGCTTGCCGCACTTGTGAGCGAGACAACACAGGACAGACTCAGAACTGAAACACAGAGGGACCCCGAGTTACAACAAGTCCTTCACTGTCTAGAAAACGGGTACCCACTGCAAGGCAACTTCAGCTCACTAGACCCTGAACTGTCGGTGGTCAATGGAATCATTCTTAAAGGAACGAGGGTGGTGATTCCTTCGTCACTTCGGCAAGTTATGTTAGCTCGGGTCCACCAAGGGCACTTAGGTGTAAACAAATGTAAAGAAAGGGGACGCCAACTCATGTTTTGGCCCAAAATGGCGCAGGACATTCACACCTTTGTTGCGGAATGCGCGACATGTAAGAAGTTTGCATACCAGCAACCGCGCGAACCACTAATGATGCGCGAGCCCCTTCCTTACGCATGGTATTGTGTTGGCATTGACTTGTTTGCTTATGGAGGTTACTCTTATTTAGTGGCGTTTGATGCTTATTCAAACTACCCAGAGGTTGAAAGACTCCAGGACGCCTGAACGCAAACCATCATCCGGACATTGTCATCCTGGTTCGCAAGGCACGGCATTCCAATAGAAGTTTGCTCAGATAACGGGCCACAATTTTCATCTTTCGAGTTTAAACAGTTTTCCAGGGTTTATGACTTCCATCACGTGACATCAAGCCCCCACTTTCCTCAATCCAATGGTCTTAATGAAAAAGGGGTACAAATTGCAAAGAGAATTTTAAAGAAATGTGATGACGCAGGGGATGATTTTTTTCTCGGTCTCTTGAACTATCGGTGTTCTCCTTTGATAGGAGGACAGTCTCCGGGAGAGCTGCTGTATGCAAGAAAACTGCGAGCACAACTTCCTGATTTCTCATCGCACCCGGGGAAACCTGTGCGCAAGAGACAACAAAACAAGCCTGGAACGTCGCTGAAGGACCTGAAGAGCGGTGATGTTGTCCGCGTGCGAGGAAAAGGCGGTTGGTTCGAGAAAGCGAGGGTAACAAATTGTGCCGGGCCACGCTCCTACACTGTCCAGACAGAGCGGAACAGGATTTACAGGAGAAACCGCCGTCATTTGTTGAAAATGTCGGAGACATTCAATGATTGCCTGGATGAAGATGCCGCTTCACCGCAGCAGCACTCCGACGCTCACGACAATCCGCAGCCTTCGCAAACTTCGCTGCCTCCGCACCCCTCGCAGTCTCCACACCTTCCACAACCGCACAGTAACCCAGATACAGACCAGCGTTTCACACCTCCATCCCCAGCATCCGGTGAAATTTTGACAGATGAGGCTCCAGCACTGAGAAGATCATCACGAAGCAGACACGCACCACGTCGACTAACCTACGACAAAACATTTGAAGTCTCCATAGTTTCTTTTGCGTGTTTATTTTTTATTTAGTGCTATCCGCATTCTTTGTATGTTACGTTATTTTCGTTCTTATTTTGTTTGTATTTCTTTTCTTTAAAGACCGGAAGATGTATCGGTGTTGCACGGGTGCTCGAGCAGCAGCTCGGAGCCTGGCGCGGGCTCATGACATACAGCACGAGGGTCAGTTCTCTTCTGGTACCGAGCTGTGTGGACTCACAATCAATACAACGTGACCTCGGGGGGGGGGGGGGGGGGGTCACGTGATCTCGGGGGGGGGGGGGGGTCACGTCCCTCCCCCCCCCCCCCCCCCGAGGTAACGTGACCCCGGGGGGGGGGGGGGGCCCGCGCGGTGCATTATGGGACATTTCCCATAATGCACCGCGCGGTTACGCCGACGCCGACGGCGACGGCGACGCCGCTCAAGCCGGGAACGGGCGCCTAATAGCTGCGCTCTAAAAGTGCCGGGTACCCCGACTCTCGCAGCATGACAACAGTGGCCTCCACCTCATCTATATACCCGATTGCTTGGATCACCTCAGCTGACGGAGATTGAAATGTCTTTGAAAACTGAAGCGGCAGTGACAGAAGCTTAGCAGCAATTACAATCGTAACAATAAATGAGGACGTCAGAACGCTAGTGAGCAGCTGGTGGGACTTTGTGGCCGTTTCGGTGTTGCCTTCCTCTTGAAGGTATCCGAGAGCTTCAACGTATGCAGGCATGATCTCCACAAATGTTGCCTTCCTCTTGAAGGTATCCGAGAGCTTCAACGTATGCAGGCATGATCTCCACAAATGTTTGGATGGCTCCATGTCGCTCTATCCACCGAGTCTCACAGAACGCGCCTAAAGGCTATAATTATAACGCAATTAAATGCAAAGGTGCAAGCGAGCTGGACAAGAATGATGAAATTAATCCCTGGAGAAGGGTAACAAGAGGGACATAGGACAAACACAAAACTCCAAACACAGCCAGGTGACTGGTACGCGACCGAAATTTGAAATTGGAGTTTTGTGTTTGTCCTCTGTACCTTTTGTTCCCCTTCTCCAGGATTAATTTCATCGCCTAAAGGTTTTTTTCGTATTTCCGATATGCCTCTGCGCGATAATGTGTTTTAGCAGGCAGACCTGTAAACTGACCTCCGGAAGAGTGTGTACACATCTCGAACAATTCTAATGACATTACCGATCTAAGTGTAAATGAGTCACAGAGCGCCAAATTCAAGGGTTGTCTGGCAAAATAGGTATACAATGTGGGTGAATGTTTTTCTTTGATGACCGCCTAAACGCCATTCAAGCGACCAGCCACGCTAGCAGCAGCGTTGTGTCTTTGCCCGCATAGGTACGTCGCATCGACTCCCTGTTTTCTTAGCACATCCATGAGCACAGACGCCAACGCTCAACTACTCAAGTCGGTGACCTTCACGAACTGCAGGAAGTCCTTGTGTGCGCTGCCGTCCAGGAGGTAATGGACGCACACCGACATCTGTTCTTTGCCTTTTAATGAAAATAGGTCATAATACGATATAGTGCCTGAAAAGATATACTTTATGCAAAACGTAGTGGGCAGCGCTACCAAAGATACACGCGCGAGTGTACATATGCTTGCAAAGTTCTTCTTTCTTCCCGAACAAGCGCTCAAAACATAATACTCCTCACCCCTCCTTCCCGCAGACTGCGGTAAAATTAAAACTCCAATTTGAGTATAAGTGTGACATACCTAGCTCCTTTTAGAGACATAAGGGTCAAAAGCACCTGAAACATTTGTTGTCTCGTCCGCCAGCAACGCAAAGCACTGCGAACTGTTCACCTGAACAACAATTTTGTCTTGAATTATCCTCCCACTTGCAGCGATTATCTCATTTTAAATATGATGGCAGAGATAGTCGCGTTGCCACGTCCAGAATCGAGGAGCTCCTTCAGCGGCTCGTCACCGCTTCGCACCTTCATGCGCAGGAATGCTCAACATTTTCAATAATTTTCATCTGGTTTGTCTAGCTTCAGGCGGACCGCGTCAAGATGTTTTTTCAGGTGATTTCCTTCTCTGCTACAAACAAGCACAACGTCAATTATTGCGAGAAGCTTCTTGCGGTTTGTTACTCGCTCAAAATGGTTGGCAGAGTCAAGTTGTTCATGAATCAATTCTCCTTCTACAACTTGGAGAAAGATGCTAGCTAATAGCAGTGCGGTTTTATGATACTTCGTTCTGGCTCTTGAAAGTCTCCAGCGCGCATTGCCAGCTCGTGAATGGCGTAAGAAATAGAGCACTGAGCTTTTGGTGACTGCCCATTCCTGCGTTTTCTTGTCCGAAAAGCACGCAAGCACAGTGGAAAGCCCCCTTTCAACTTTCTGAGTAATGGAGCCAAGATTGTAGCTTTTGCCAGTACGCTTGAAACTTCAGCCTTCTTTTTCCTTCACCGGGAAGTACGTACTTATCACTTGGCACCCATGGGTGCAATAGGCGGTATAGACCGACACGCTGTTTAGTAACAAGCCCGCGTTTGCCCACACCAGGTGTGGGCACTGCGCGTGCGCAGAAACCGAATTCGCGTGAAGTGAAGCGTCTGCGCATGCGCAGTGCTGTCGACAGCGCCACCGCAGCTGCATGACGTCAGGGCCGCGTGTTGGTCTATACGTCTTGTCTCATCCTCGCGCAGTTCCTTATTTCTTGGGCCAGATGTGGCATGGAGGCCGATGTCGTTGGCTATTACATGGCTCTCGCCTAGGCAAGGCGATGCTGCCTGATGTGAATGTTACGACTCCTTTAGAGAAGTTGACACGCCTGAAGTCGTAGGTCTGTTATCATTCTTCTTAAAAGATTGTCAAGCGTCAGCATGACTCGCTTGATACGACTCATTTTTGAAAGTCATAAGTAAAGAAGCTTTCACGAATTTCATGCTGAACACACGATTATAAAGCTGCAATTAAACTGCAGAATTAAACGAGTCAGCCAGATACGATTTGAAACCAACTGACTATGAGCATGGCAATGTTGCTTGCACGTTGCATACACTGCGGCTTTTCTCTCTCGCTTCTTTTTTTTTTTATTGCGGGTCATGTTTTATTGTTTTTTGGTTGGTGCATTCGTGCGGGCGAGTAAACTCTGGAGAGAGGGAAAGACCGGACGAAAAGAAGGAAAACGCTAAGCTGTTTGTCCTTTCATCGTCCTGTTTTCTCCTCACTGTGGGGTTTGCAGAGTCAGCGTATTGCAATTTTGGAAATTTGTTTCGCTGCCTCGAATTTTTCATCGAGTCCTTGAGCCTTAAAGGCCCTGTCACAAAGGCGACATTTGTAACTCTACGGAAACACGAGGAAATCGTGTTGCCGGCGACCCTGCCACATCGCGGCAAAAACAACAGTCGGGCTACATGTTGCTGCCTCTCACCTTGCTGATAGCAGGGAGAACACGTGAAACACTTCGCCATCTTTATTGCTTACCGAGACCAAACGTAACACGCGCAGCAGACCTGCATTGCGAGTTAATACATCGCAAGGGTCCAGATGGGGGCAGCCGACCCAAAGCGGACCCCTCCTTTCCTTTTTGTCTCGTATTTTTTCTTATTGTGAGCAGCCCTCCCCCCCCCCCCCCCCCCCCCCCCCCCCCCCCCCCCCCCATCCTTCGAGTAATCGATCGCACGGAGATTCAAGAGGGCCAACGTGACAACAGATCCAACGCGTCAAGTTATTTATTGCGAGTCGAGAGGTCCAACGAGTCAAGAGATCCAACCAGTCAAGAGATCCAACGAGTCAAGAGGTCCAATATTGGATCTCTTGACTCTTTGGACCTCTTCACTTGGAATCGGACGGGATGGGTGGGTTAAGTGGGGTGGGGGGGGGGGGGGGGCTTTAAGGGTCAAGCCATTTGCTATCAGGAACAGAAAGACGAGCGTTTTCTTAATATTTATTCCGAAGTAGCACGATATCGCGTAAGCAGGTAATATATAGAAAGACATAAGGTCACTCTATACTGCGAAGGTACCACCAAGCCTCCTTTCCCTCGCGACTTCCTCACCCTTTCGTTCTCTCCACGACTCTCCCGCTCTTCCGTTTCGACGCTAGCGCCACCTAAGGCACCCTCTCTGTGAGACGGCTCGGCTGATTGCCGCTGGAAATGCTGCGAGAATGCATGTTTCTCGATTGCTTTTAGCTTGCACAATTCTGTTTTTTCCAGGATTTGAATTTGCTCTCGACGCTATATTTACCTCTGGGTATGATTTTTATGTTGCCTCACGTTTTAGCGCGAGCACACCATTTTGTTGATGCTCCGGGCGGCGTCAGATTACGTTGCTAGTTTTGCGTCTGCTGGAATCGTTTAGTTGTTCTGGATCGTATGCTATGTTTCGCTGTATGAACGTTTATTAAAAAAAATTCGAACTTCTTAACAGATACCCATAACATTATTCCTTCGTGGTCTGACATTTGAGCGATAAGGCAAAGGTGATAAGAGAAAACTAATGCGCGCTCCTCGAGTTGGAATGCGTGGCGCATTCCAACTAGCGCGAGGTTTCAAAGCCGCGTTCTCGCGCTGTGAACAGAGAGTGGCCCTGTTGCTGATTATTTATACGTTTCACGTTAGGGACGAGCGAAGTAAAAGCTTGCTACGCTCTGTGCCTCCCTGGCTCGCATGCGAGCTGGTGCAGTGCGGGCACCGTTTTTTCAGGCTGCGTGCTCGCTCTCGTAGCTTTCGCCTCGCGCGCCGGTACGGCGAAACGAAGTACAGTTGTCCAGAAACAGCCTGCACCAGTTATCAGAGCGCTGGAACGTCTGCAGAAACCACCATTGCGCACTGTAAATAAACTTAAAATACGGATTTTGTTTTTTGTTTGTAAACATGTGCCAGTAGGGTATTGAAGGCGAGGAATGTATGGAAGAACGTTTTGTCCTAGATGACTTCAGCTTGTCATTGATGGCGTGATTATACATACTGAATGGGTTATGAGGTCTTTTAATCACTAGTATTTCCGTAAATGGATTCTATAGTATACTGGTGAATAATGTGAGCGCAAACCGTAGGGACGGAATTTGATTATACATTAGTAATGGAACTAGTCTCCGATTGGAAGATTAATATAGCTTTAGATATGCTATACATGTCAACAATACAGTGCCCTATTGCACATGCTATAGGGCAAACATTGAAGCAGTCCATCGGGGAAATCAATGCAAACTACCAGTCATTTGTTAGCACTATATGCATTTCGACAGAATACAGAACAAGGAAGACGTCTAACACACCAACAATGTTCTATCACCTGATTTAGCTCACCGCCGCCCGCATGCCGACACTTCCGCTCCCACATTTCTTCGACATTTGAAGCTTTTTGGCGAGGTCCTCGTTTTATTTTTTTTTACAAGAATAGGCAATCGTGTCCTTAAAGAAACGTTCACAATTGTTTCAAGGATGAAATGACACTTGGACAAGCAGTTCACAGAAAACACAGAATCCAACACTTTCTGCTTAAGCGCTGGCAAAGAAATCGTGTTTATGAGGAGGCTCGACTGGTTCTTTCGAAAGTATGCCTCTGCCGTCTCGATTACCTGCAAAACAGATGGCGAAGGCACTGCCAAGTGTCCGCCATCTTTCGTGTATGATTTTAGCTTTGTAAGCTGTGACGTCACGCCTCCACTACTAATTGCCTGGTTGCATTCAGGCCATTGCTCGGATTCACGACAACCAAATTTTCTTTTCTTGTTTCGTACCCCACGTGGAACCCCGAACAGCTCTTTCCCCGTTCCTTGCTTGTTCGAGCAGCCGACAGCGCGACACGTCATGTCGGCTGTCACATATCGCTAAGCACGAAAAAAAAACAACTTCCTAACGCACAAACGTAAACTACAGAGAACTTACTGCGTCGCAAGCGCCGATGTTAGAGCCAGCCTCAAAGTCCGCGAGACGGAGGGCACGAATGCCGGACGGAAGTCGCAATCCGAAACCCATGGGCCGTTTGGCCAATGAGAAATAGTGGAGAGGAGGATTTTCACGAGGGGGAGACGGATTTTGTAGAGAGCAAAAAGGTTTTGGCGCAGGAATTTTCTAACAATGAATGGCGTTACCTTCCCAGTATAGAGTGGCCTTAGAGAGGCTTCCTCCCCAGTGCCATCTGGATTCTGGAAAAGTTCCTATTGGAGATGATGAAATTCTACTGCGATCCCTCTTAATACCTTGAAGAATGCCAGAACACGCATCGGAGAAGCCTTGAATGACTAGAAAATGACCTTTATATGGAGAGAACGAGAAGGGGTGGTAGGGATAATTAAAATTGAAGAAGAAAACGAGAAGGGACGGACAAACACAAAGTCCCTTCTCGTTTTCTTCGTCAAGCTTAATTAATGACCTTTATAGTATCGGCGAGGCTTCTGCCACGGATTTTAACGGAGTGTCCAAAGTTCGCCAGGAAATCTGCTCTAATAATGGCCTGGTGGAAATCCGAAACAGTTAAGATCCACCGGAAAAGTCGCCGTAGTCCTATGTCCATGGTTAGAGACAGCTGAACAAAGGTAGAAATGGCGGAGCTCTTGACGGCTCGTCGGGGCGTATGTGTCCGACTTGCTGACGGTCAAGTCGTGACGCACAATACTCTCGTCTTGGCCACGGTGGCATCAAGAAAATGGGGACCAGAGATTTAATTGATGACGTAGAAAAGGCGGCGTGTGTGTTGGCCATCATTAGTCGCCGCTGCTAGTGTCGGGCCGCGGTGTTTTCTGACCAGGTGCACGGTTGCTCTCAGCGCATGGCATGTTCCGCGCATTGTTGGTGGTACCAACACAGAGCTAAGCATAACGATAATAATCCCGGAGAAAGGGAACATGACGGGCGATAAGAGTAACACAAATTTCTAAGGACAGCTGGGTGAGTGATGGGCGACTAAAGTAATGCACCTGGTCCTGGTATCGAACAAAGGACCTCTCCATTTCCATTGGAGCGCTCTTCCAACTGAGCTAACCAGGAATTAGACGTCCGTAGAGCAAACGAATTTTAACAGCTGCGACCAGTCTAACATCAAGAACAGTGAACGGCCTGCATTTTAAGTTTATATTACTAATGTATTAATGCAAACTAAAATTAATGCAAGCAACTCCCGCACAATACGTTCTTGGGAGTCGGAGAATTGGGGGTTAAGCAACTGTTGCATTATTGGAGGAGTTGCAATAGGCGGCGGTTTCCTAGTTACTGGGCTGTCACCACCTGTTGAATTTGTGACTTCTAGGATGCTGTTGTTCGCTCGATCAGAACGGTCCTTAAATGTTTGTAGTGGACCTTATACACCAACTCATGTTTACAAACAAACCGGAGGGCCTCTAGCGGACGCCACCGGCGCCGCGCATGCGCGATGGGGGTGTGGGCAAGAAGCTCGCCGTCGCCCATAAACAAACCATTGAAATGCGATGTTGTCGGCGTCGGTGTGAGTCCCCCTGCCCTTTTTCGCGTTCGAATTGTTGATTCTACGTCTTCCTGGCGATGTCTCACTATCTTGAGCGGCGTCAGCGAAATTACCGAGGCTCGTTACACCGCAAAACTTTGCGTGAATAATGTGACATGTGGTGATTCATTCCGCGTGGACGCCGCAGTATGTACGCTGAAGCCTGATTCGCATGATGAGATTTCGCTCGCAATTTTCAGTCGCGACGCCGCTCGGACTTCAAAAGCGTGAACCGTAGCCGAGATGGTCGACGTCGATACTGAAAATCGCAAGCAGAATCGGACCAAGTGAATTAGGCATAACAAGTCTGTGATGGTCACTGTTAACAATGATCAACATCTCCGTGTATCTACTGTTTACATCGAGCCTGCTTACCAAGCTTCAAACGTAAGTCTTTTAAGGCCTGCACTTACTTCTTATCGCATGTACCGGGCCAACATTTGGTCTACGGGCCGGCGTCGTCTAAGAGAGCAGACGACAAAAAGTTTGAAAGAGCAGACGACAGTTCGAACGATCAGGCGGCCGTTTGAACTTGAAGACGCACTGAACGTAGCCCGCATGTGGTCCGCACAACTTGACGGCTTTCTGGCGTTCATGTTGGAAGAAAACAAATAAATCTGATGACCACAAGTATCCGTGGATTCAACCCAAAGTGCTTCCCGCCCAAGCAATCGCTGTCCGACGGCGTCTGCTTTTCCCTTTTCAAGGCACATATCCAGATTCTCGGACGAACCGAGCACGTGAAAACTGACCGTCAAACCTTTCTCGACTTTTTTGGTACGGCCCCAGTCGCGGCGTTTTGACGAGAAGGCAGGTTTTTGTCTGGTTCCTTTCAAAACAACGCAGGAATACACGTCTAGCATGGGGACTTCTGCCCACAGCCCCAGACCGGAAGTGCGACCGACGCGCCACCACCGCGCCATGACGTCACTGAGTTGAGTTCGTGTATAGGGAGACTGCAGTAGCATATTGTCGATCTCGTCAGCCACGGCTGGCGGCAGGAAGGCATCGACGTGGTAAAATCGTGACAGGCGGGGAGAAATACGCCTAAATTGAACAGCGCCTCGACGTGCGCGAACAAATGCAGTAGGATATTAAAAAAAAAACCAAAAAAACGTTCAAGGCGCAAGTTGATGGTTGCGAAGTTTGCGTCAGAGAACTGAGGAGCGCGAAGTCACTGGTGTAAGCGTTGCGTGGTCCTTGTTTGTTCAGCTTCCTGGTCAAAATTTGTGGAGAAATAAAACCTCGTGCGAATCGCTCGGTGGTCTGACACGGACTGGCTGCGCATTTATTGTGATGTCACGGGGCTCGCTGTGGGCTCGCGCTGCCCGTAGGACGGTCCTTGTCTCTTGCTCATACTATTTTTGTTTTGCTACGAGCTTTTAGCTAAAAACACTCTCACCAAAATTACAACTTCAGCCGTATATTTTCAACGAGGGGCACATTATTTCTGCTCGCTCACTTTTAAACACCACGCGGAGGTAGGGAAGAAGGCTGCTTACCACTTCAGCAGTACCGTTCTTAACTTCTGCGTTGCCCGACGCCATTCGAATTCTGTCGTGATACATGTTTGCTTCAGGCTTCGTTCCGTCCATCTGTTAAGAAGGAACAATGAATAAAACACGCTGATATTTTCGCCTTGGATGTAAAATGTATACAGGTGAGTCAGAACTGTGAGAATAATAGAGTTTTCGTAGATAGTTTTGGCTCTCCCGCTACGCTATATGGTAGAGCGACGACGCTACACACTAGACATCATTACACCCTCGATGGTGTAAATGGCTTGCCCTATAACTAACCCCCTCATTGGTGTAGCAAAACGCCCTAAGGGCGTTGTTTTTAACACCCCTAAATAGGGCGTTATTCCGAACACCCTTAAATTAAGGTGTGATCCCACTGTATACCTTTTTATTAGTGTTATGACTGCCCAGTACGCCCTCTAAATGACCAACGCCCATAAGATAGGGTGTAATAACCCAAAAACACTGCACGAAGTCATGACTGCAAATGAGTCGAAACATGTCTAGTTCATTTTTTGTTTTTCGATCAAGATTCTACCAGGTTCTAAAACATTGTTTATAGACAATTGCAAGCAGGTCACCTGGCCGCAGCCATGTCTCTGCTTGTGTGGGCAAGTACGTGCAATTACAAGCTTGCCAAAGGGCAAAACTACGTTCACCCGCAAGTCATCAAGCTTGGCGAAGGCAAGACTGAAATAAATAGTTCCTTTTATCCTCGCGATTTCACCACGACCAAGACGCTTCTGTGTCAGCGGCGATGCGTGCGAGTACACTTGGGCCAGACTAGAACCAGGGTGGTTATGCTCGACAAATGTTTTGTTTCTCCTAAAAAGGAACGGAAGGGAAGAAAGTGACAATATCGTGTCCGATTGACTAGAGGCTCAAATGACGAAAGAGGGAACTTTCGTCATTTGAGCCTGTAACCAAACGTGATATCGTCACTTCCGTCACTTCAGTTTCTTTTTAAGAGAAATGAAACAATTGTCGAACATAGCCCCCCATACGCCTCTGTAAGGTCATGAGCATTCCAGCCTGATGTTGTTTCACGACCCCTTTAAATTTTACAACCGAAGGCCCTAGTTAAATCTCCAATTTTACTTTTAGTGCAGCATTTATGCTTTTTAGCACTAGTGACGTAAGCAAAACTCGACAGGCTTGCAAAGAAGAAACGACAGAGAGTTGCTTGGGACGCAAGTGGCAGTTGATATTTGTAAACAGTAAAATGGTCTATTGAGACGGAAGCAGGACTACAATCAGATGCATGCTTGCAGAGTACTTACAGATAAGACAGCGATCCCATGTAATCCGTGATAGATGCATAATCTGATTCGGGCAGCACAGAACAATTCGCAAACACAACGTCGAGGACGAAGGCGGTCGCTCACATTCAACGGAAGTCTCGCGGTCGCCGATGAGCAGCTCTCTGCCGTGATAGAGACTTTATCCGATTCGAGCAGCACAAAACAACACAAACACAATGTCGAGGACGAAGGAAGTCGATTACATTCAATGGAAGTCTCGCACCCGCCGATGAGCAGCTCTTTGTCGAAACGCGTCCAACAAACACAGCACAATAATTCCATGGACTCCGACGAAATAAACGGCCGTTATCAAAAAGTTGGTATGTATGTATTCCTGCCGTTCACGACAAAACACCACGGCCGCGACTGCAACGCACGAAAAACACTGACGAGCATTGCTTGGAAACCAGAACTATGTGGCCCCTACAACTCACCATAACTTGGCAAACGGCGAGGCCTATGACCCCAGTGAGCCAATCAGCGCGTCAGAGCGAGTCGCGTGACAAATTTTCGTACCGCGTTTTTGTCTTACGGAGAGCGGTCACGTCTTTCGCTCCGACCCTCTGATTCGCAAGAAGCGGCTTTCGCGCTCGCTCGCAGCCACACGGAGACACACAAAGGGGTGTGGAGGCTTATCAGAAGACGAAGTCAAAGAGGGTTGGACAAAGCAGCTAATCTCCCTCTACTGCTTTGTACTGCCACCTGCACTGCTCAGGAAGGGTCGCGAAATGTAACTCGTCAGGACTTGCTTTGCGTAAAACTAACTTGAGCGACTCAAACTGCACTCATGTAGAAGCGTGCCTACTCTGGTGCGGACCGCGAGATCACAAAATCAATACAAAAACAACTTTGAACGCCGTCGAAGCACGGGTAAAAGCAAAGACGCTGACAGCATGAAACAAGAGACGCGGTTTCACGCGTTCCAAAAAAAAAAAAAAAAAGAAAAAAAGAGAGCGTTGGGCGGGCTAGATATTTTGGTGTCAAAACGCAGATATAAGAATCGCGTACCCTAACGGGGGTGTCATGAATCCGGCACTTTCGATTGTCTTTTCGTGTTGTTTCTTCAGAACTACACAGAAAGATAAAATCTCAGTGAAGGCGTTATAAGTAGTACGAGGCCCAGTCAGGTGAGATTGTACTATCCGAAATGAGGGCGACACAGTTTGTTCAAACCTTCAGCGCAGGAGGTTTTTCTGATGTTAAAATTGAGCAGATTCCTTTTTGCTTAATCTTGTTTTTTTTTCTTTTTTTAACGTCGTATTTTAGGCAGTCGAGAAATAGAACTACCGCGCCTGCATAGCCGATTCATGCAGAACACTCTTGATACTCAACCAAAAATTGCGTCGCGTACGGTATGTCAGGATTTCGTTGGCGCGACCCATCCCATTCGTTAAATATTGGCTGGACCAAAATGGTAGGGGCACAATCTTTCTGATTAGATCCAATACCGGCGCAATACGGTCTGCTGCCTGCGCTGTATATTTACACGTCTTCGTTCACCTTTTGCGTGCGGAGAGGATTTTTTTTTTAAATCGAAGCTGAACTGATAAAACTGATGCACGCTCGACACGTAAATTTTCCGCTCGTGTCGGACGAAGAGTTCAATCGGAGTTACAAAAACTATTCACTTTCTAATCATACGCGCCTTCGTGTGGCGATTAATAATACTCGATGTTTGTACCACCGTACATCAGCAACAGTTTCACCAAAGTAATAAACATGAACGGCTATGAAATCAAGGGTGTATGCGACAACGTCAACATTACGCCTCTTTCACACCGTGTGAATGAAGGGCGTAAAATTCGCCCATACACCCTTTTCACACAATTTCAGACACCATCGCTACAAGTGGGGCGTAAAAAGGGCGTGTAAGGGGTGTAAGACGTCAGCACACCCTTTTTACACCTACTGAATTCAGAAATCGTGTAAAAAGGGTGTTTTGCCTAATTTGCACCCCTTTTACACCCTTTCTACACGAGTATGGGTGTTACAATGTTTGGTGTGTACAGCGGAAAACACGGAAATAAATGGCAAGTGGCTTGCGTTAACTATGTACTGTTCCGTTAAATTGTCTGAACGCTAGATAACGTTGTCTAACTATTACGTTTTGTTCAACCGCTTTCAAAGCCTGGACTGAAAATAAATTGCTCGCACACACACACAAAGAAAAGTACTTATCGTTGGGATAGTTGCTGATGAACGTTTTAACCATGGTTAAAAGCGCTAAAATAACGAAGGCAAGAGAGAAGACAAACACGGACGTTGCAGAGGCCATCCTACAGAAGGTAAACAGCCACACAAAGAGGAAAGTGACTCAGTCGGCATTGAGCAACGTGAGGCCTGAGGCTTTACCATACCTACAAAAAATGTCGCATAACCTCAAGCAGGTTGCGAATGCGTTTGGAGCACCTCTCGAGTTTTCGGTACCAAAGAAACTCAGCCAGATTTGCCCACGAAGTGCTTTTGAAAGAAAAAATGATCCAGAATGTGGTACGAAGCACTCCAGGCCGTATATGGAATGCGTCACGGAGGTCGTGTATATTTCCCTAACGTGTTGAAAATCTTACATTGGGAAAACGGGAAGATTCACAAATGGCCGTGTGAGAGAGCATTCACAAAATTTAAAACACATAATGGGGCACATTTCACCACGCACTGTAGGCCCTGCAAATCTAAGCCGCGCTTCGGTGGTACTAAGATGCTAGGTAGAAGTAAGAATCAAAAAGCACGCGAACTGCGAGAGGCGAACTTTATCAGGAAGGGAGGCCCCGATGCGTCAGCGACATGTCGATTGCATTATATAATGCCTAGATACGTTTTTTTTAATAATGTTTTGTAAACGGTTTGTACATACAGGCATAGGTCGGCATTTTAAGCTTTTTTCACTCAAACTCACGATCGCCATTTTTTCCGAAATCAGAACTCACGCCCACTCACGATCACGATTTATTCGAAATAGGGTCCTCACCCGGATTCATCTTCACGGTTCAACACAAAACCAAAACTCACTCGCCGTCATCACCACGGTCGTCACGCTCACAGATCATCACGGTCATCACGCTCACAGGTCATCACGAATCGTCAGACTCACAGGTCATCACACTCACAGGTCCTCACACTCACAGGTCATCACGGTCCTCACGGCACTCACACCCACAGGTCCTCACGGTCCTCACACTCGGAGGTCATCACGGTCCTCACGGCACTCACACTCACAGCTCCTCATGGTCCTCACACTCACAGGTCATCATGCTCATCACACTCACATGTCCTCACGGTCCTCACACTCACATGTCCTCACGGTCCTCACACTCACAGGTCATCACGGTCCTCACACTCACGGGTCCTCACACTCACGGGTCCTCACACTCACGGGTCCTCACACTCACGGGTCCTCACACTCACAACTCCTCACGGTTCTCACTCACACAGGTTGTGATGAGGTTCGTTATTTGAGGACAACCTCTTTTTCAATGCGTTAAATTATCGACGAGGCAAGTACTGTTTTTGTGTAAGCTTTAGTAGTTCCGTTAAAAAAAAAAAAAACAATAGCGATACAAAAGTCAAAGAAAACATGAAATACGCTATGGGACACACAATCACCTTAGGGTAGTCGGAAAGCAACTAGTTGATGAGTCACTGAATAACAAATGTGAGTCTCAAGTCAAATAAGCCTGTGGAGGTTGGAGTGAAACACTTCACGTCACTTCACCTGACAGCGACGGTGGTGGCGATGTGGCAACGATGTGGTGACGCGGCGTTGCGGCAACGGTGCGGTGATGGCTTCCATGGTCGGTGCAGCCGCCGCTGGGAGTCGTCCGGGACAACGGAACATCGTCTTCGCGATTCGGCCCGCGGTTGTCCCTCGCAGTTACGCCCAGTCGTTCCTGTTTGCCTCGCCGGCTCCCAGGAAGACCATCCCCAGTCCGCTCTCGTTCTCGTTCGTTTTTTTTTGTCACCTCTCCTTTTTCTGCCTGTCGTCTCGTGCTCCTTTTATTTTCTGCCTGTCGTCTCGTGCTCCTTTTCTTTTCGTATCCCGTCTTCTTTCTTGCACCTCGTTGAAATGCGCGTGCATGGTTTACCACACAACCCCCCTTTAAGCTTTTCTTTTCCACAAAAGAAAATCCAGTTGCACCGGTGAACATATACATGGTAAACCAAAAAAACAAAAAACACAGCAAAGACCATATCGGGTAGATAATTCATGCAAAACCTCAGATCCTGCTCATAAAATCTGCTCTTACATTTTCGCTACCCTTAATATGTACAACTCTAAAACTATATTCTTGAAGCAAGAGAGACCACCTTAACACCCTACTGTTTATCAACTTCGCAGTGTTCAAGTACTGCAGTGGATGGTGGTCCGTCTGTACCGTAAACTGTTTACCATATAAGTACATGTGGAATTTCTGAATCGCCCATATGAGGGCCAAGCATTCCCGTTCTACCATGGAATAGTTTTGCTCGCGCGGAAGAAGTTGTTTGCTCGCGTAGGATATGGGATGCAGCAATCCCTCGTGCTCTTGCATCAGGACGGCGCCAACCGCGGTCTCTGACGCATCCGTTCGCACGACAAACTCCTTGGTGATATCGGGTGCTCGCAGCACAGGCCTAGCGGAGAGAGCGACTTTTAACATATTAAAGGCCTCTTCTCTTTCGTCTGTCCAATGTACCTTGTTGGGCTCTCTTTTCTTTGTAATTTCCACTAGGGGTTGGGCTATCTGAGCATATCCTGGTACGAACTGCCTGTAATATTTGACATGATTAAAATAGCGCAAACTTGACAAGGACAACAAAGAGGGCACACGTACAACAGGACTGGCGCTTACTTCCAACTAAGTTTATTTAATAATCTATCCAAGAAATATATACCATCTCCAGCGAACATAAATACACATAAAAAACACACAAATATAGTTATACTTTAAGATTATCTGCATATCAAGCGTCTTTCTTCAGATACAACCATCAAGAAAAAATATTTCTTTGTCAATGAGACTCACCGACGGCATGCTGACGCACTTGTCTCCCGCTTTTTTGATAAAAAACGCCTCGATAATTTCTCTCTCAGTCTTGTCCTTTGTTTTCTTTAGGAACTTCGTCATATTCAAAAGCGGTTTGCACCCACATCGTTTAGCGTGCTCAGCAAGATGACCACCCAAATTGCTTTTTACCGACAGATTATGTTTGCGCGCTCTCTCATTGTAAATGAGAGAGCGCGCGAATGTAAATGCGGCCACAGCTAAATGAAATTTCATAAACAACCCCACTTGTGCAATTAGTGTACATGACGGCATGTTTTTTTGCGCATTGATCACTTTTTTTCCTTGTAAGCATAGGACATATCTTGCCAAGCTTGCAGGGAGCCGAAAAAAGGAGATTAATGCCATACCTACCAGCTATCTTTTTTAAATTGTGTGATACCTTGTGCATATAAGGCACAACTTGCACTCTTTTTTTGTTGATCTGTTCTAGAGTACGTTTTTTATTTTGTGATCCTTTAAGTTTCTGTAATAGGCTCTCGCAAACGCTTGAAAGTAACATGTTAGGGTACCCTGCAGATTTTAACTTCCTAAACTGCTGATCGAAGGCTGTTGACATTTTGTGTTCGCAACTTTTTGTGAGGGCAGCCAGTAAGCAATTTGTAGCTATTCCTCTTTTTATAAGTTTGGAGTGGGCACTTTCGAATGACAAAAGACTTTTCTTGGATCGTGGGTTGTACATCCAGCACAAGTGTTGCCTAGAGAAATCAAGCTGTAAATCTAAAAACTGAATGCAATTCTGGTTTGCGAATTCGCAAGTGAACTTTAAACCTCCCGAGTGAACATTAAAAATGTCGATAATTTTTGCAGCAACATCATTTTCATTTGTCCCAGTCAAATCTCCTAAAACAACTAAAAAATCGTCAACGTATCGGTAAACCTTAAGCACGTGTACATCTTTAAGAGACTCAGATAAACGTTTATCCATTTCGCCCAGATAAATATCGCACAACACTGGGGCGACAGAAGACCCAATACATATACCATTTTTTTGTATAAAGAACTGGTCATTAAGGCTGACAGCTGTCGACTTAACATAGAATTCCAGGAGGGTTAGAAAGTTCTCACAGTTGATGCCAGCCGAATTTTGGAACTTGGTCCGCCCGGATTCCTCGATCTTGTCCCTTACAGCATTGAAGAGTCCATCATGTGGCACTGAATAATACAAGTCTTCTACATCCACTGAGAAGGCTGACCTGGCCGTTATAAGTCCGTCTTTGATGTCCTATACTATCTCCATAGAGTTTTTTTACAAAAAAAGGGTCATCACATGCCAACGCGTTCAGTTGACGCTGTAAATAACGGCTCACTTGAACTTGCCATGAATTCTTCTCTGATACTATTACCCGTAGAGGGCACTCTGGTTTGTGAGTCTTTCCTGAAAAGAACACTTCCAAAACACCACTTTCTGCTTTGTTAACTGCCTTTCGTAGGCTTTCCAGGTTCAGGTCCGTTAGCATCTTGAGTGCTGCTGTCTTCTGTTGCTTAGCCCTCACAAAAAGTTGCGAACACAAAATGTCAACAGCCTTCGATCAGCAGTTTAGGAAGTTAAAATCTGCAGGGTACCCTAACATGTTACTTTCAAGCGTTTGCGAGAGCCTATTACAGAAACTTAAAGGATCACAAAATAAAAAACGTACTCTAGAACAGATCAACAAAAAAAGAGTGCAAGTTGTGCCTTATATCCACAAGGTATCGCACAATTTAAAAAAAAGATAGCTGGTAGGTATGGCATTAATCTCCTTTTTTCGGCTCCCTGCAAGCTTGGAAAGATATGTCCTATGCTTACAAGGAAAAAAGTGATCAATGCGCAAAAAAACATGCCGTCATGTACACTAATTGCACAAGTGGGGTTGTTTATGAAATTTCATTTAGCTGTGGCCGCATTTACATTCGCGCGCTCTCTCATTACAATGAGAGAGCGCGCAAACATAATCTGTCGGTAAAAAGCAATTTGGGTGGTCATCTTGCTGAGCACGCTAAACGATGTGGGTGCAAACCGCTTTTGAATATGACGAAGTTCCTAAAGAAAACAAAGGACAAGACTGAGAGAGAAATTATCGAGGCGTTTTTTATCAAAAAAGCGGGAGACAAGTGCGTCAGCATGCCGTCGGTGAGTCTCATTGACAAAGAAATATTTTTTCTTGATGGTTGTATCTGAAGAAAGACGCTTGATATGCAGATAATCTTAAAGTATAACTATATTTGTGTGTTTTTTATGTGTATTTATGTCGCTTCCTTCTGCCCGGCCCGACGTGTAGGGTGCGTAGTCCTGGTGATCGTGGTTATCAACGAACACAACGCTCATTCTTCTTCCTGCTGGTGGGCTGAGTTGCCAGGATCGGCCAAGGCGTGAATTGTTGCTGCCGGCGGGAACCACACCAGCACACGGCTGCGCTCGCCTCCCGGCTACACGGGCGAGGCTGCGAACACCGCTGGCTTCGAAGGACAATCGTATGTGCAATAAATAGGTACGTGTCGATGTACGACAGTACATATACAACAAAATTAGTAAAGCTTGGCAGTGGCGTACCAACTTGTTTTTGAGTAAGGAGGCAAACCATATACCCCCCCCCCCCGCCGCCGCCGCCGCCGCCCGCAGGGTTGGGGGGGGGGGCGGTGCACCTTCCCTTGGGCGCCGCCGGCCAGTGTTGGCCCTCTGCAGTGGCGGCTGTTTCAGTGGCGGGCAAAACACATACCTTGCCCTCCCTCCCCCCCCCCCACCCCCACTCTGAGAACTGGTGGGGCAAGCGCCCCATGGCCCCCCCACCCTGGTTGGTACGCCCATGAAGCTTGGTGATTAGTAGCATCATGAATTTTGACAAAGTGCTAATGTTACAGTCGTGTACGCATGACTTGACCTGGAGGTCAGACTGCATATTTTATTTTTCAGCTAACTATATCGGACATTATCTGCTTAATTAAGCGGCAATATATATCAAAATAAATGTGTCGTCGATCCCCCAAACAGACACAGGAAAAGAACCGAAAATTGAGATACCACTGAACATGCTTTTCACCCTTAATTCATAAGTATGCAGACATCTATTTCAACCAATGCTGGACAGTCTGACAAAAGCTTTGCACACAAATGTTTATCGCAACTATGCACATGTGCTTTGGATGCATAAAAGTGAATACACCCCCAAGTTCAGACGAGCTTCATCAGAATGCTGCCAAACTTCGTAGTGTATCCAGGGGCGGATTTAGAGGGGGGGTCCGGATGTCCTGACCCCCCTCTTGATTTCTGCATGTGTAAAATTTAGGGCGTGAAACGAGGGAGAGGGGGAGGGGGTTCCTAAACAAATGGTACGCTGACCAACACCTGACACCCCCCCCTCAGGAAATTCCTGCATCCGCCCCTGAGTGCATCGTATAGTTCTGCAGTTAACTATCTCCGATAGCATTTTACGGTGAGCTGTTTTCATATGAGATTTTCACAAGATAGCTTTTTCGTTCTATTTGTGTGCGAGATCATCATTACGGAAGCACCCGGTGAGATGTTTATATGCACAAAGTAATTGTGGGCTTCAAAATTTGCAAGTTTAATGTGCACTGAATGCTGAAAGTAAGACAATCCGAATATAAATGATGGAAAGAAAGGTCGTCGGAGTTGTCATCAACGTCTGCTGCCAGTAGGGAAATCGTCCTTGTCCTCCTTGTGTTTTGTTTCTCCCTTCAT